>JAKUCV010004398.1:144313-173679 GCA_028386065.3 Turnera subulata
AAATAAAATAGCACATAATAATAAAACTGAAACATAAATTAAAATTATTCAATATATACTGGCTTGCACCTTCAGGGTAAGCAAGATAATAACAGTATCCATCATCGGATGGTCATACAATATCCACCTTCTGGTGGTCATACAACATCTTTCTTCAATTTTCCTCAAAGATCTGCGGGATCTTTTGGCAGTAAGACATCCAGTCTTTGCTATATATTCGCTTTTTGTTGCGTCTGTTAGACAATTTGCATTTAAAAATATATTCAATGCCCATAACAAATTTCTTCCGAAAATTTTAAGGGCCTTCAATTAACATAATTCCAAAATTTAAATAAATAAAAGACTTAATTAAAAATAAATAAACATGGGCATTTTATAAATTAGCCCTGTCAAAAATAAATAACCAAAAATTAAATACGATGGGCCTTATATGAGCCCAAGAATAACGTAAATGAAATTAAAGCGAAAATTAAATGCAATGGGCCTTGTACGAGCCCAATCAAAACGTAAATGAAAACGAGAAATTAAATATAATGGGCCTTTTCGTAGCCCAATAAATAACCGAAAATTAAAGGCAATAGGCCTTTTATGAGCCCATTTATAATTTAAATAAAAATATAAACATAAATTAAATACAAACATAATAATAGATATAATATACACCTACTCGATAAATCTTTCGGCAATAATAATGCCATAATAATAAAGAATAATATATATATATATATATATATATATATATATATATGCTTACTCGATAAATCTTTCAGCAATAATAATAGCATAATAATAAAGAATATATAACATATATAGAAAGGATGAAAGTAGTAATAAGAAAAGTTTTAGAAATAAATACCTTAATAGAGTAGAGACTCGTGCTGATAACGTGTTATAAAATTGGGGGAGATTTTTACTATTTGATGGAATAATACAAACTTGATCAAGGTAATAATACAACTTTGGTAATAATAATACACTTTTGATAATAATATGTAGAAGAGAATAATAAATTTAGATGGAGGGAGATTGGAAGAGAAGTGTATGAAATGAGAAGAGAGTGAAGTTTATGGTGGGTTGTAAGTATATGAAAGTGAAGGAATGAAGGGGTATTTATAGTTGGAAATGGGAGGATAAAAACAAATAAGTATGATTAATTTAAAAGGATAAAATCAAAGGGATGTTAAGTTAAGGAAGATGATATTAGGATTAGGACAAATGGAATTATGAAGGATAATTAGCCAAAGAGATAATTCCAAGTAGAAGTTTGGTGTATGAGTAAAGTATTTATCGAGAATAAATTCGAGTATGATAAAAATGAATTTTACTGGATGGTAACAATGACATTCACCATAATTTATTTATAACAGATATACTTTTTTTTCCAGTAGGCTATGAACCATTTAAAAAATTGCACAATGAAGAGCTCTTCCCGTTCATCAAACTTACAAAAGGATACAAAATTCTCCTATATCTTCTCATATCATTGACCACAGTGTTTTAGAACACTACAAAAAATTTTGAAGAGCAAAACAGTAACCTATATTTGCTGGTTTGTTGGATGTTAACCTGTACAATATGGAGAAAGTTTGGGTTGAATGCAAGAGTCAGGACCAACCAACCTTGAAGAAGTCAACACCAACATTCTCCAGTGTCACTACTCTGAATCCAGAGGAAATATATGCCTTATACCCATGCAAAATGTAGAAAGAACCAAGGATGTGACCCATCTCATGTTTCTCATTTCTACACATCTTCTGGTGCAACATGGACAAAAAGAATGCTCTTACTGACTACTCCATTACACTTTCCATTATTACTTCCTCTACAATACTATCCACCATCTCTGTAACCACATCTTCGACATCGATTGCAGTATCTATCCAGATTCCGGCTTCGCTCAAGTCCTTTTCACAAAGTTGATCCAATGTTCTCGGAGATGGTTGCAAGAACAGGTTTTGGTCAACCTTTTTCATTACTTCATGTACCACTTTTTCTGTTACTGGTCCAATTCTTGGTTTGGTAAGTGACGCCCAATAGCGTCCTAATTGGCATCTGTATATCTCTGCAATGACTTCAACAAAATAGTCATTGAGGAGCTTACGGTTTCTACTTTGGTGAAAATGCCTTTCTGACAACTGACACTTTGATATGAGTTCACCCAAATTGAAGCCAGATGTCCGCAAAAATGCTCCTACATAATTCAACATAGAATGTTCATCCACAGAATCACTTGAGCTGATCTTCAGGTTCAAAGTGGATGGAACAAGAGCAGCCAAGCACTCGTCTTCAATACCAATTAGAAGAGGCATGGCTAATGGTTCAGCTGTAAAATATTTCAGTTTGTTATTTTGGAGTAAAATTTCTACTGAAACAGTAAGTAAATTATCAATCCTTAATGCAAGGTCTTACCACAATGGGATTCTCTACTTAAAGGGCTATCCTCAATAGGACAATTCTCTAGAACAGAAACCGGACTTGGCTGCTCGGTTCTATCTTTAATACCACAAACTCTTTCAAGGCTTGAAGGGCTTGAGGGATAACCGCCTGCAGAAGATTGCAATTCCTGGTTCTCTGTTGATGAATCCTGAAAATGTAAAATTTGATGGCAGAATACAATGTAAATGGCATGTTCAGGAGCAGTGCAAAAAAGATTTAAAAAACAAATACAAAGAAAGAGAGACAGAAAGCAAGAATAAAGAGTTATCCAGGCACCTTTATATATGAAAAAACAATAAAACAAGCAATTTACCAGTCTATGGAAATCCAAAGATGCCTTTTCCGTGCTTGTCTTGACTGCACAAGTGCTTTCTGCAGCACCTTTGTGCGAGCCATCTTCGACGGTGGTTACACAAGAGGAACTAGATTCTTCTGAAATTCTACTGTCAACTTTCTTCGCAGTCTCCATGGGACCTGCTAAATAATCAGTAAATGATTATACAGCATAGAAATCAGAAAGGACAACAACAATTAGAGAGAAATTTACCAGTAAAGCAACACTCATTGTCAGGAAAAGAGATTTTTCCATCAACCGTGACATTAGAAGAAACTTTGTCCAAGACTTCTGGCTTTGTCTCAAATAGTTGTACTTGATCATAGTGTTCCTCATTACCAGCCAACATTGGAGACTCGATATTCTGTCTCTGTGAGCTAAAGCTGCTTTTGTTATTTCTTTGACTCCTAGGTTTGATCTTTCCGCCCATGTCATTACTTCCATAGAGGGAAAATCTCATATTTGGACTAACCGAGTCATTTTCCTTTTTCTTTCTACGACTGACCACAGGCAAGAAGTCATACTCTGGCAGAGGGTCTATCCCATCCCAGCTCTTTGTTTTCTGCTTTCTCAAAAAGGATGTGTTTCCATTGGCAACAATTGGTGAAGTTGAGTTTTTGCCGCTGATATCACAGGATTCAGCATTCTCTCGAACCATCATTTTTTCTATTTGATCATCCTTTTCCACATCTGTGGAAGACATGCTCACTGCTCCCAAATCCGAAGAGCTTCTTTCAGGTGATTTTCTATCAACTTTCTCCATATCCATTTTCTTGTTACATTTTTCAAAGCTATGGAAATGATGGGTAGTGCGCTCTGCAGCATCAGCAGGTATCAGCTGCTGGTCTTTCTTGCTTACCCCCATAGCATGCATCAACCTTTTTTTCATCTTGATGAAGGGGAAAAATGAAGGTCTAACACTCTGCTGCACACTCCCTACTCTATGTCCAGCCTGTGGAGGAGAATCATGATTGTTTATGCCTGCAAAATTCTGCAAGCTTGTGGTGCCAGGCCTCAACACCACTATTTTCTCCAAGATTTGAGGATCACCAGTTCCCTTAGATGTATCACTATCACTGGGTGTGAAGTTCAGGCTAGAGAAAGGCTCTTCATCTCCCGTCTCATTGCTCGAGGGTTCTGATGTTAATGTAGCTTCAGTGAAAGATTTAGTAGGCTGCTCTTTGTCCTGAAAGTCTCGCAAATCTTCAATATGTTTCGCCAGTAGAGAATTGGGGTCTTGAATAAGTTTTATGAATAAGTCCTTGTTGCAGTTCAATGTGTCTAATGCATCCATAAAATGTTTGGACTGCACTTTGGCCCCATCCCGGCTGAGGTGCTTTCCATCAATCAACTTTTGGTTAATAAAAGCCTCAGCTGCTTCATTCATGTGGACTTGGATATTGATCTCCTTGCGATTGTTGGTTGTTTCACTATTGCAATCTCTTCCCCTTTTAGGATTCACTTGGCTGGAGACTGATGTTTCTGCAGACCTATCATCCTTGTCTTGATCAGAAGGTTTCATTTGCTTCATGGTTGCTACATCATAACAGCCGTAAATTGGTAAACGACGAGGTCTCCGGTAAGACTTGCTAGTTTTTCTAGAGTTGCTCGACTGATCACCAACCACTCCATTACTAGATTTCACATTTTCCACCTTAGCAGCAGGAATCCTCTTTATTTTCCCCTCAATGTGCATATCTTTTGACATGAATTTTTTCATTCCTGCTCTATCAGAATCAACAACTACAGTTTCATTTTCTACTTCAACCTGTATGAATTAATTTTGAAGTCAAAACTTTTTCGTCGGAAAACGAACATTATAAGCAAGTTTGTCATAGCTCAACAGAGAAGTGGCTAAACAGACATCAAGGGAATAGTTTGCCAGAACTTACAACAGGCTGTTTTCCATCGGCATTTGAAGGCAAATCAAGCCCAATCTTTGCCCGTTCATTGCCTGAAGAAAAAAGGCAAAAATTTACAGAGAATTTAGTAACATAAGTAAAACCTGAAGGTAACATAACTTGACCTCTGGCCCGAAATCAAAATTTTTTTTAAGACCAATGATGTTATTTATCTTGTAACTGTTCAATTCTAACATTTGCCAAAAACCTTTAAGATTAAACCGAATCCTTGAAAATAAACTAGCCCAAATATTTCAATAGCGTTACAATTATTGTGTTATCAATTCCAAAGATAACAGACAAAAAATTTATGTAGTTTCCAAGAAATTAGACGTAAAGAAGCTCTATAAAATCTGGCAAAAGCAGACCATGTGGGATTCTCACTTGGACTGACCCACTTTATGCAACAGGGAAAGCAACCAGCACTACCAAAAGGTTAGGTTAATAGAACTATACAACCAAACTAATTCTCCCAAAGAGGACCCAATTAAGTAATGCCTTGACCAAGACAACAACTAAAAAGTAAAAAAAAGTACTCACCAGCAGCATGTCTTTCCAAGGGCCTATGATCAGAAATCAGCTTCTTTGATTGATTTTGCCCAAAATGAAACAATCTAATGAAGCTGTATGCGCATCGTGACTTGTATTTTCCATAAAGCTCAGGACTCTGTGGCATAGGGCTCTTGGGAAAAGGGCTCCTTGGGATAGGGCTCTTTGGCGATCTCTTGTCCATTACATATGAGAGAGCGCTAGACATGGCATCACCACCAATGCATCCAAATCACATCTCAAATCTGAGCACAAGAAGATATGTAGGAACCAAAATCAATCAGCTTGAGCCATCCATTGTGTAAGAACTGTCTTTGTCCAACATCAACAACTAAACAAAGCTAAGAACTTGAAAATTCACACAAAAATATTCTCTCAAACCCAATTTGAGAAATGATAAAAACTATGAAAGAATGAGCTCCATGCCCATATTCTAAGGCTTCCATACTAAATATAGGAACTTCACTGATGAAGGAAGAACAAAAAGTTTTGAAAGATTGAATCTTTCTCACTGTGCCAAAACATATGTGCCACAGAAAACTTGAGAACAGGAGACGATACATGTAATTGAACTAATGACAACTGAGCTTCAAAGAGACAACATAAACCAGCTACCTAATCCTTAAGGAACAATGCTTCAGCATTTTTTCACCAGAATTCTGATAACATCCAGAACTCGAATTGTCACAGACAAAAGTTTCTTGGATTTCTCAAAAAGATAAAACTAGTTTCCACTCTAAAACATTTTAAGCAAACAAGAGAGAAGGAGAGAAAGTACCTGGAACAAGCTAGTAGTTCTTGAACTGAAACTTAGAAACCGAGACTTCTCCTAACCTCATATTAATCTTAAAAGCCGAATGAGAAACAGTAACTCCTGTCCCTTCATCTACTAATGATACAAGGCCACGAACATTCATCCATTCATTAACTAATGATAACAACACCTCCCCGCCTACTCTAACTCTTGACATTAAAGACCAGTTAAGGGTAGACAAAGACTGAAAAAAAAACACCCAAGATAAAAGAATATGGAGAGTTTTATTATGATAAGGACTGGCTAATGAAGATACGTGACAACAAGGGAAAGCTTTGCACCGAAGCAAAAAGATTAGAATTTTCCTTGCTTTCCCATGACCCTCTATGCCATTCAACCTTCAACTACAATCATCACCAAAATTCAACTCAAAGAGAGAGAGAAAGAGAGACTGTTTTGTGGTTATACTACTCTGCACAGAGACTTCTTTAGTTTCTTTATTATTATTTTGTTTTTCCTTTTCTCTGTCTGTCTGTGGTGGGCTATGGTAAATGGTAGTACTAACTAGTATTTATTTTTTTGAATAGGCTAATGACATTGAAGGTGTTGTTTCAATGGATTGGTCATTAATGGAAGTGGGGTCGTTATGGTAAAGGAGAAGAAGAGGGAGGGAAGGGGGGATCCTTTTTCATTTAGCTGTGTGTATATATGGGTTTTTATGGGAACATGTGTTCGTTGAGATTTTGTAGAAACGTTGTTGTCTTGCTTGTTGCTACATTGTCAGTCTTATGTCAGGATTGAACTCCAAGGCATGTGTGATAATTATATGTTGTTGTTGTTTTTTGGCTTTGGTTGAAAATTTTTGAATACTCCTGTCCTTATTATTATGCTTCAATTGTGTTTTTTGAAATTTTTAACTGTGATATTTATGCCAGTTCTTTACTTCTTTTCAGTAAAACCCTTGGAGGGTAATTTAGAGAAATTTTGGAGGGAAAATAATTGGTTCAAAGGGCGGCCAGTAAATTCCAAACTAGCTAATAAATAATGGTTGACTATATAAAATTGAGGATCATTAGAGATGAGAGGAGGGGATCCATTTTGCCTTGGATCTAGCTTTTCTTTTTCTTTCCTCAAGCCATAAGTTTTGCCCCTACTAATATATGGACCTAGATCGAGTCATATATTTGGTTTTGTTGTGTGAATTTTCAATGAAATTTTCTATTACAGACTCGAATTTGATTTTAATTTAAGTGCTTCCTACCTATACGTGCCAAAAACTTAATTTTATTTTGGTGTATCATAGATACACATTCGTCACAAGCTAGACTATAAAATTGCATTTGGTAGATGGATGCTTGTGGAGTAGGTTTGGCGTTGGTCCACGTACATGGGCATATGGTTAGCATACCCAAAAAATTTGTCTCAGCAATCAACATCTCCCTAAATGAATATCATGTGAAACAAAGAACTTATTCCAATTTGGAAATGCTTCGAATAAAATTTTTGGGTCAACTAGTGCCCTTTATCACAAGAAGAATTAATATATGCAAATTTCGACCATATATGTTTGGGATTGGGGTGTGTCCACATCTATGGAGGTTTTCCAGGGATACTTCGGTTGGATTGGGGCCAATTATAACCAGATCTAAGGACCACTTGTCCCAAGCAACCATTAAACTGGTAGGATATTGGAGTATTTCTTACTAAGTGGACTTTCTTAATTCCCCCTGAGTTTCGTGGTTAATTAGCACTTGTTTATTTTTATAACGTGTTTTTCTCTTAACCATAAAAAAATAAAAATCATGTTCTTCAAAAGATGATGTATTTGTAGAAAATTTGGTCAGTGGTTGCATATTTTCTGGGGCATATACTTGTTACGTTTCCTATTCTCCGCTGGTATAGAAAGGGACAAAAAAGAAAACGAAGAATAAGAAAAGGACCCATTTTACTATTCTTTTTTTTATTATTAGAAAAGAAAACCCTCTTGCAATTAATTTCATTGCATGGCCAGTCTCAATCATAAAAGGGATAGGATGGAGATCCAATCACCTCATCAACAAGCAGACAGCAGCTGATGATGGTTAATGTTAATGCCGAACCAGCCACAGACTAATATCGTTTACACAAAGTCTATTTGGTGACGATGAATGCGATAATGATATTGATAATAGCCGGCCACCATTGAAATAATCTCACACCTTGATTTTGACCATAATTCTTGTTTATTTTTCCATGTAGCTTGTGGCTCGCATCAATATATAGCATTATAGCTTGACCATGCTAATTAACTACCACATATGATTTATGTTCTAAGGATTGGTAAGTAAAAGTACTGGACCGCCTACATTTCTACAATGATGTTTGGAACACAAAAGTCCGAGAGAAAAGCTTGGTAAACAATACTCTAGCTTTCAGTGTTTTTTTCGATTGTTTAGTCCAATTCGAACCCGGTAAGTTATAATCTCAAAATAGTTTCATAAAACTCCAGGAGCAGATCTGGAAAGGAGCAAGCAGAGCTCAAGCCCCTTAAAATCCAATTAGTTATAAATATAGTAATAACTTATATATAAAATTCATGAGAGCCTGATAATAGTTGTGCAATATTGGAAGCTAGAAATGCAAATTCGAAACTCAAGCTCTAGATTTATTCCAATATAAACTTGGCCTCCTAATAGAAATTCTTGGATCGCCCCTGTCTGTAGCACCCGACCCGAACCTGAGATGACACAGGCACTTGGGAAGTTGGAACTGGCCAACTGGGGCACTGTGTTAGGGAGAAGCAATGATCCACGCATAGTAACATAAAATCCCCAGACTGTAATTAAATTGGCTGCTCATCCATATAGTAGTATTTTTTTTTTTTTCGAAATCCATATTTGTGTGTCTTTTGCGCCTTAGACATGTGATATGCTAACAAAATTATGGTACCTAGTCCTCTACTGTTCGTAGTTATGAAACATGATGGCATGGGGGTCTAAATCTAATAATGGAATGTACATCTTAAAGCAGCAGGGGATCATCAAGTACATTAACGTGAAGTTTAAAAAAGAAAAGTACATTAACGTGGGCAATTCTATTGTCTGTGTAGTGATGACCCACCTCAGAAGAAATGACCTTTTTTTTTGGTAACAGAAAGGCCAATCGGCCAGAACTACAATTTTATCAGAGACTCCCTAACAAGTCTATCTTGGGCAATGCCCATAGCATCAAAACATAAGTTGTCTTTAATACAATCTGGACGATTATCAAATCTAATACTATTAAACTCCAAGCTACACCCGAGATTAGCCAACCTATCAGCACACCCCTTAGCCTCTCGATATGTATGAGAAATCTGAATCGTCCAGGACTTATTGAGGAGGGATAAAATTCTTCCCACAAGAGAAAAATTCCCATCCCTCAGGGGTTGAGAACCCATGATTAATTGCTCAACAGGTTGGGAGTCGACCTCCAACTGTACATTGGATGCACCCATCTCCCAGAGCAATTCCAAACCAAGTAGCACTGCCCATAATTCAGCTTTTAGAGCAGAGCATACCCCTACATGCGAGGCAAAACCACCAATAAATCTCCCACACTCATCTCGAACTAAGCCGCCCGCACCAGCCAAGCCTGGGTTGCCTTTCGATGCTCCATCAGTATTCAACTTCCATACACCAGAAGAAATGACCTTTGATTCTTGATTGAGATGATACTAGTGGTAATTTATCGAGTGAAAGTATGAATTTATTATTCAAGGTGTAAAAATATCTTGGATTTAGAATGCCTCTGAGTGTACTACTTTGTAATGATTTAATCCTGAATTAATGAAAAGGCTATGTTCCTGTCAAAAAAAAAGTATGAATTGGAATTTACTTAAGATTTATTATTCAAGGTGTAAAAATATCTTGGATTTAGAATAAAATAAAATAAAATGAGATATATAGAAAATAAATCACAAATTAATTGTAGTTAGTTAATTATTGTATAAAAAATAATTTTTTAAATGTCATTTTCATTCTTTTTACATTAGAAGAGTATTGTAGTGACTGTCAGACTATTATGTTTTTGTATTTCGATGTGTTATCCTTGTGAAGGCTTGTAAAGGAAATTAATATCATTTTTTTTTTAGGAATAATGTCATTTTCATTTAACATTGTAATATAAATATGATCCCTATATTTTTTTAATGAAATGATTCTTAGATTATTGGTTACAATTGGGAAATCAACAAAATTTTGTTACTGAAACATAAATATGATTCCTAGAGAAGTGTAACTATAGTAGAAGAATATAAAAAATTAACATAATTATTTTCCTCATAATTCTTAATTTAGTTTTTGTGTTACCTTTTTATTCTTAAATGTATAAGTGTAATGCTACTAAATTTTTGTAACAGCCCGGGTAAAATTTTTGATTTTTACCGGGACTGTAGAAGTCTTTTTACCGTGATTTACTGTTGAATTAATCTTGGGTAATTAATTCAAGGTAAATCGGGAGTCGTTTTTCGAAACCGAGGGTTTTCCCGCGCTCGTGATTTTTCTGTGGATTTTTCGGGCCTAAGTTGGTATTTTTCGGGTTTCGGAATTTCTCGAAAAATCACACCGGAAAATAACTAAGGAGGTATCAGTTATTTTCTGGTCCGGATCGGACCCGCCTGCATTATTGATTATCACATGTTTAATAGTTAAACACGGTTTATAAAAAGGAGGAATTTGCAGAAGAGGGGAAGAAGAGAAGAGAAGGAGAGGAGAAGAAAAAAAGAAAAAAAGAGAGAAAAAGAAAAAGAGGGAAAAGAAGAAAAGAGAGAAAAAAAAGAAGAAAAAGAAAAAGGAAAGAAAAAAAAAGAAAGGAAGAAGGAAAAAAAAAAGAGAAGAAAGGAACTGGAAAAGAAAAATAGAAAAGAAAATGAGAGAAAAGAAAAGAAAGGAAAAGAAAAGAAAATAGAGAAAAAAAAGAAGAAAATACGAAAAAAAGAAGAAAAAAAGGAAAAAAATACAGAGGAACAGTTCGTCACCTCACCGGCGCCCCTGCTACTGTTCACGTGGTAGCGTTCTCCGCCGCCTCTCGCCGCACCGACGCCACCCTCGCCTTCGCCGTCACGTCGCGATTCCAACCCTGCCGCCTCCGCCCGACGCCGCTGTGAGACGCGCCGTCCAGGAGCGTTGACCCGAGGTGCAGACCCGTGGATCCTGCTTCCTTCGCTTCTGCCACCGCTGCCGACAGCTTCACGCCAGTCTTCCGCCGCCCCCGCGCCGCTCATGCCGCCCTAACGTCGTGCTGTGCTCGCTCGCCCTTCCTCGCGCCTCGCCGTCGTCGCCAGCTGCACGACCCGGAGGTAAGACCCGGATCTTGCAAGATCCGTTTGTTGAAACGGGTCGCGAACTGGGTTTTCAGTTTGGGTTGGGTTTTGTGTTTCTGGGCTGGGCTTGGGCTGTGTGTGCTGGGTCGGCCTTGGCAGGCCTGCGCTGGGCTGTTGCCTTGGTCTGGGCAGGCACTATTCACGGCCCAGTCCGTTTTAATTTTTTTAAAAAACTATATTTATATATATTTATTTATTAATAATCTGGTATATATTTTGGAAAAAAAATTATATAGTTATTTTGAGAAAACTGTGGCCAATTTAATTCTAGTATTTTCAGGGAAATATAAATATATTTACTTTGATAAATAATTAAGTTTTGTTTTGGAAACTATTTTTAATTGGGAAAAATAAATATATATGTACCATGAAATAATTTCTGAAATTCTATATACATATATTATTTTGCCTGGAAAATTGTGGTTGTGGAAATTATATATATATATGTACTTTGTAAATTAAAGGTAATTATATTTTGTGTTGAAAAATATTATTATATATTTAGAAAAAGATAAATACTATATATATTTTCTGGAAATTATAAATATGTTATTATTTTTCTGGAAAAATTATGGAGATTATTATTTCGTAAAATTATAGTTATTTTATGAAAATATTATGAAAAAGAATTTTAATTAAAGTATGGTACCGAAATTATATTCGGAAATACGTACGGTAAATATTTTCGGTAAAAGATGAAAATAGAGAATATGAATCGGGATGGGTTATTTCGCATTTTGGGCATCATAGTATACCGATTATGTGCATTCATGTGTATGTATGGTTTTATTGTATAGGTTTGGATATCGGGCAGTTTCCCGGAACCGGCGTCGGACCGGTCATTGTTTCCGAAGATGAGTAATCGGCCAAGGTTTATTGCATGTTGTATTTACTATGTTTTGGTTCGGGATGTTTATCCCGGTGTCTTGTTTGGTACTTTTGGGATGTTTATCCCTGTGTCGATTTTCTGTGTCTTTTGGAATAAGTATAATGGAATAATTAATGGATAGTGACAAGGATGTCGATCCTTGGTATTTTTGTTAGGGATGTCGATCCCTGTGAGTTTGGTTTTTGACGACGGTAAAATAATTGTTACGTGGTAAGTAGAGGTACGACCGGATGGTTAGAGACTGTTTCGTGGTGGCCATGATCTGGGTTCGTGTGATAAGCATGTCTATGCTTGGGATGTCTATCCCGGTTTGTTATATTTGGGATGTCTATCCCTGGGTTCTTTTTGATCTGGCACCAGGAACAGGTTGATAACCTGGTACGACCCTAGCTTATCCGTGACGGGGCCCGGTAAGATAAAATTGGATAAATGGATTTTACTTGAGTCTTTTGGTCTTGGACCGATTTTGGGTGGAGTCTTTGCTTTGGTGTGTTTGGCTGTTTAGCCTGTGTTTTCAACTTGAGTAATTTTAGTGTACATAGTGATGGTCTTTCCTTCGTCGGTGAGCACTTCAGACTCACCCCTCACCTGCGGGCTTTCATCCCGTAGGATGAGTTATTTGTTGTACAGGTTTGGTGCATTCCAGACAGGCTGCGGCGTTATCCCTTGGACAGGGCTTGGATCCATAGTTTGCATCTATGCATACAGTGTTTATGTGAGTTTCATAAGTCTTCCGCTGTGCATGTTTTTACTATTATTAGGCCATTGGGCCGGTTTTGATATTTGTGATGTTTTCTTATGATGGGCTGTTGAGCCCAGTTATCTGTTGTTTACACTGTATGCTGGTCTTTATTTGGTTGGATCGTCACAGTTCCGGCACGTGTTTACTGTGTACGGTAAATAGGGGTCGGGGCGTTTCATTGAGCAAAATGAAACACCCCGACCCGTATTTACCGAACACAGTAAACACGTGCCGGAACTGTGACAACCCAACCAAAACCAAGCCCAGCATACAGTGTATACAACAGATATCCTGGCTCAACAGCTCATAATAGGAAACATCATAAATAACAAAACCGGCCCAATGGCCCAATAATATCAATAAAATGCACAGCGGAAGACTTAACAACTCACTAAACACTGTATGCGACATAGATGCAAACTATGGATCCAAGTCCTGTCCAAGGGATAACGCTGCAGCCTGTCTGGAATGCATCAATCCTGTACCACAAATAACCCATCCTACGGGATGAAAGCCCGCAGGTGAGGGGTGAGTCCGAAGTGCTCACCGACGAAGGAAAGACCATCAATATGAACACTATAACTACTCAAGTCAAACACGGGCTAAACAGCCAAACACACCAAAACAATGACTCGACCCAAAATAAGTCCAGGACCGAAAAGACTCAAACAAAATCCAATTATCCAATTTTATCTTTCCGGGCCCCGTCACGGATAAGCTAGGGTCGTACCAGGTTATCAACCTGTTCCTGGTGCCAGATCAAAAAGAACCCGGGATCAACATCCTAATATCAAACTCAGGGATAAACATCCCAATCAAACCGGCATCAACATGCTCATCACAAGTAACCCAGATCATGGCACCACAAAACAGTCTTAAACCATCGAGTCGTACCACTACCTATCACGCGACAATTATATTACCGTCATTAAAACCAATCACAGGGATCAACATCCCTAACCAAAATTCCGGGATAGACATCCCATCCAAAATACCAAGGATCGACATCCTTGTCACAATTCATTAATTATTCCATTATACTTATTCCAAAAGACACAGTAAATACAACATGCAATAAACAACAAACACAATACCAAGTAATATAGGCACATATCGAAGGAAATCCATCCTCACCTTGGCCGATTACTCAACTCCGGAAACAATGACCGGTCTGACGCCGGTTCCTCGGGAAACTGCCCGATATCCAAACCTATACAATAAAACCATACATACACATGAATGCACATAATCAGTATACTATGATGCCCAAAATGCGAAATAACCCATCCCGGTTCATATTCTCTATTTTCATCTTTTACCGAAAATATTTACCGTACGTATTTCCGAATATAATTTCGGTACCATACTTTAATTAAAATTCTTTTTCATAATATTTTCATAAAATAACTATAATTTTACGAAATAATAATCTCCATAATTTTTCCAGAAAAATAATAACATATTTATAATTTTCAGAAAATATATATAGTATTTATCTTTTTCTAAATATATAATAATATTTTTCAACACAAAATATAATTACCTTTAATTTACAAAGAACATATATATATATAATTTCCACAACCACAATTTTCCAGGCAAAATAATATATGTATATAGAATTTCAGAAATTATTTCATGGTACATATATATTTATTTTTCCCAATTAAAAATAGTTTCCAAAACAAAACTTAATTATTTATCAAAGTAAATATATTTATATTTTCCTAAAAATACTAGAATTAAATTGGCCATAGTTTTCTCAAAATAACTATATAATTTTTTTTCTAAAATATATACCAGATTATTAATAAATAAATATATATAAATATAGTTTTTTAAAAAATTAAAACGGACTGGGCCGTGAATAGTGCCGGCCTAGACCAAGGCAACAACCCAGCGCAGGCCTGCCAAGGCCGACCCAGCACACACAGCCCAAGCCCAGCTCAGAAACACAAAACCCAATCCAAACTGAAAACCCAGTTCACGACCCGTTTCAACAAACGGATCTTGCAAGATCCGGGTCTTACCTCCGGGTCGTGCAGCTGGCGACGACGGCGAGGCGCGAGGATGGGCGAGCGAGCACAGCACGACGTTAGGGCAGCATGAGCGGCGCGGGGGCGGCGGAAGACTGGCGTGAAGCTGTCGGCAGCGGTGACAGAAGCGAAGGAAGTAGGATCCACGGGTCTGTACCTCGGGTCAACGCTCCTGGACGGCGCGTCTCACAGCGGCGTCGGGCGGAGGCGGCAGGGTTGGAATCGCAACGTGACGGTGAAGGCGATGGTGGCGTCGGTGCGGCGAGAGGCGGCGGAGAACGCTACCACGTGAACAGTAGCAGGGGCGCCGGTGAGGTGACGAACTGTTCCTCTGTATTTTTTTCCTTTTTTTCTTCTTTTTTCGTATTTTCTTCTTTTTTTCTCTATTTTCTTTTCTTTTCTTTTCTCTCATTTTCTTTTCTATTTTTCTTTTCCAGTTCCTCTCTTCTCTTTTTTTTTTCCTTCTTCCTTTCTTTTTTTTTCTTTCCATTTTCTTTTTCTTCTTTTTTTTCTCTCTTTTCTTCTTTTCCCTCTTTTTCTTTTTCTCTCTTTTTTTTCTTTTTTTTCTTCTCCTCTCCTTCTCTTCTCTTCTTCCCCTCTTCTGCAGATTCCTCCTTTTTATAAACTGTGTTTAACTATTAAACATGTGATAATCAATAATGCAGGCGGGTCCGATCCGGACCAGAAAATAACTGATACCTCCTTAGTTATTTTCCGGTGTGATTTTCCGAGAAATTCCGAAACCCGAAAAATACCAACTTAGGCCCGAAAAATCCACGGAAAAATCACGAGCGCGGGAAAACCCTCGGTTTCGAAAAACGACTCCCGATTTACCTTGAATTAATTACCCAAGATTAATTCAACAGTAAATCACGGTAAAAAGACTTCTACAGTCCCGGTAAAAATCAAAAATTTTACCCGGGCTGTTACACTCTACCCACCTTAAAAAGAATTTCGTCCCCGAAATTTCGTCTTATCCGTGGGTCCTACCACGATAAGATTCTGGCACACTCTACCAGGTGTCCAACCTCAACCCGAGATACCGCTTATACCCTTAAGCGACATCTCATCCGCTTATAAATACCAAACCTCATGACTGGCATACTCACACACAGTCATGGACTCTCTACTGAGATCAAGGACAACCTCCGATTCCGAGAACAACAGCTACATCGGCGGCACGGCTTTCCCAACAAGCTCCGATGAAGAACCTCCGAAGAAGCGCTTCAGGACGAACATCGTCGGCCTGAAGGAGCACATGGTCGTTTCCCCAAAACGACGGAAGAAACGTGCCAGCAAGAAGGCTGAAGATCGTAAGGGCAAGGCGGTAGCTGAGAGCAGCACTCCGCAGCAGAAACTGACGCAACTGAATGTCTCGCTGAAGAAGATCAGCTCGACGGTGGCGCAAATCGAACTGGCGTGCGCGGAACTGTTCCCACACATGAAAAATGTACAAAAAATTGTAAAAGATCTTGAGAAGCAAGTAGCTCCGTAGAGTACTCCTTCTCCTGTGGTAAACCTTTATAAAATAAATAACATAAGCTTTCTCTTTCTAAATCAAAACTCTCTTATGTTATAAAATCTTATGTTAAACGAAAAATTAAAGCATCTCAAGGCAAAATGGAACTTGTCAATAAAAATATAAAATCAAACATAAAGAAATCATAAATTAGAACTCGTTTAACAAAATCAAAACAAAAAGGAAATTAAACAAAATATGTTTTCATGCTCGGCGCTCTAGATCGATCGTAGACATCCTCGAACCAAGAAACGTGACACGTACAGCTAACGGTGACGATCACGAGCACGTCCTGTGTCCCTCGAAAGACACGTTACCCACTTGTCCACAAAAATTCCGCATGAGCCAAAAACGTCTGTCTCGTCTCGTATCTCTCCATGTTGTCCGAACAGTTGTGACCTCATCGCACATGCACTCTACTCGAGGCACGGTCCCATCCATCTGGCCTCAATGGTCACGGATGCAAGTGATAAAAGATGCAAGAAAAAATATAGCAAGACCATGGAAAGAAATGACAAGGTAGCTAGAGCGAAAGAAAATCATGTGATGGAAATAGGCTGAAAAACTCTGGCATGGTAGTCCGAAAAACGCGTAAAGTAACAAAGCATTAAATAAAGCAAGGGTAAAATTCAAAAAGCAAGATCTTGAAAATCAAAAACGATAATCACGCTCCCCATAAGAGTATAAAAGAAGGAGCGGTGATGTGTAAATCATCAAAAGCATTAAAGCAAACAAAACTCTCAGAAAACAAAACCACAACGTTCAAAACAAAACCCCACACGTCTAAATCAAAATGCTTGCTCCATCTTCAGTTTTCTTCGTCGAAGGTGCCAACCTTGGCAGGAGAAACCGTCTGGCCTACAGCATGGTCAACGAACGCGCTGAAGAGCTACCGAACGAGCTCGGCAGGATGCCCCGACTGGTCTTCGTCGACGAACTCTACTCGTCGCGGTTCTTCGTCACTCCCATGGAAGAGGTGTTCTTCCTAGAGGACCATGGAACACTGAGGACCTCATACTACGGATCGGCAAACTCTGTGATGTTCTTCATCTCCGAAAGGCTACAGGAGTTCAACCTGGAGTCCACTTGCCAAACTGTGGAGCAAGGTGTATACTACCAGCTCTCGATGACGGCTCAAAGCATGCCCAGAATGACTCGGCTACCTCCAACCTGGCCAAAGGCACGACTACTGGTGTGGAACTGCAGAGGAGTAGCAAGGCGTGCCCAGGAGTTCTCGCGTACCCTGAGGGACTTGAAGAACCAATACAAACCAAACATGGTTCTTCTGACGGAGACACAGTGGCAACCACGGGACGATCACGGTCTCATCCCACTCCAGTTCCCTTAAGCTAACCGGTTCGAGATTCATGGCCAGAGCGACAGAGGCGACATGTGGTTCTCTTGGAGTGATAGAGTCACGGTCAACATCAACAACGACCCAAACAGTTTCCGTGTCAACGTCGTTCCGAATCGTTAAATGTATTTTTCTTTATTTTTATAAAATATCAAAAATCAATGTAATATTTTTGTTTGTATCTCAAATATTAGTATTATCAATAATATTTATATTTTCGCTTATTCATGGCATCATTACCTCATATGTGTATGTTCCGCGACAGCTGGCGTCCCTTGACTGGATCCATAATGCACTAACTAAATGATATAAAATATTAAACAACTGGAGCGAACTATGCAAACAAGACAACAACACACATAGATTGCCCGACAAGACCTAATGCCCGCTCCGCTACCAAAATGAAACGCCCCGACCCGTATTTACCGTACACAGTAAACACGTGCCGGAACTGTGATGACCCAGCCAAATAAAGACCAACATACAGTGTAAACAACAGATAATTGGGCTCAACAGCCCATAATAGGAAAACATCACAAATATCAATGTAACAACCCAGGTAAAAATTTCATTTTTACCGGGACTGTTTAAGTTAATCTACAGTAATTTACCATTGATTTTAATCTTGGGTAATTAATTATGATAAATAGAGCTTTGGATTTCGAAACCAAGCCTTGTCCCACGTTTGGGAATTTTCTGCGGATTTTACGGACCAAAGTTGGGATTTTTCCGGGTCCGGGAATATTCGGAAAAGCCGGGTTTACCCTCGAGTTAACGGACTAGAAATAAGACAAGTGCGTATATTGGATATTTTCTGGTCCTGGTGGGTCATACTTCATATGCAGCATAGTAACTGCATAATTGAAGTTCAATTATTTAGCCGTCGATTCCTATTCAACCTGTGAACTATCTATTACACTTGTGTTAAACTAGTGACCTTTGTTGCCTATTTAAACTCCCCTCCTCTGCATATCTTCACACCATCATCACCATCTCTTCTTTTCTTCCCCTGCAAAAAGAAAAGAAAAAAAAAACTATTTCCTGCAAATTCGTTTGGAACCAGAGAAAAGAAAAAAAAAACAACAACTACACACAAACCACCAGACCACGTCCCCCACCCCCTTCCTTCCCCTTTTGTTTTTCTTCCTTTTTCCCTTCACCGCCGCCGTGAGCCACCACACCGGCCAACCCCAACAACCACCACCAACTGCCTCACCTCCTCCTTCCCTTTCTTCTCCTCCCCTCTCTTTTCCTTCTCCTCTCGCCGGCGCCTCTCCCCGCGCTCCACAACACAGCAGCACGCCGGCAAGCCACCAACGCGACGACGCCGCCGCCTGAGGAAGAGAACCGCCGTGCCTTTTGCTGCAGCGAGGCTCCCTCACAACCTCTCGCGGTCGCCTGTGCCTCATGCCATCGACGCCTCACCGGTCCAAGCAGCCCCGTCCCGTCGCGCCGCCGCCTACCTTAGGTGAGGATGACAACCCGCAAGGCGCCTGGGTCGCGGGTCATGGGCACCCGGGTCATGGGTCTTGGGTGCCTGGGCCTTAGACCTTGGGCCTAGGCTATGGGTATGGATGTTGGTTACTGGGCTAGGGGAGCTGGGCTGATTGTATGGGCCTGGCTAACACTATTTGGCCCAGCCCGAATTTAAAAAAAAGAGAAGAGAAAATGAGAAAATGAAATCTGAAAAAAGAAATAAAGTGGAGGGAAAATAATAAAAATAGGAATTATAGTCTTGGGAATAATAACCTGGGAAAGTAGAAATAATCTGTGGAGGTAATATATTGGGAAAAAATAATATATATGGTAGATTATGGAAAATAAATATATATATATTAAGGGAATAATTTTGGAAAGGGTATTATCAAGGTAATAAAATACCGGAATAATATCTGGGTATAGGAGTAAATATAGAATAG
The DNA here is from genome assembly GCA_028386065.3 of Turnera subulata. Taxonomy (NCBI): domain Eukaryota; kingdom Viridiplantae; phylum Streptophyta; class Magnoliopsida; order Malpighiales; family Passifloraceae; genus Turnera; species Turnera subulata. Next base: position 164,088 of record JAKUCV010004398.1, read on the forward strand.
TATTTTGGCACTTGAAACAAATGGTGAATGATGACGATAATGGAAAATTAATCCGGGGGAGTGACCGAGTCGAGTTTATATTTAGTTTCCGGTATACAGTATTAGCATGGCATTTGCATACCATCTTATGTGTGCATATTATGTGATTGATATAGGAGTTGATAACGAGCAGTTTGCTGAGGAACCGGACTTGGAACTTGCTGGACAATTCCATAATTGAGTGATCGGCTAAGGTGAGGATGGATAACCCTTGTTATGTTGCCTGTAATACTTTGTGTGCTTTGTTGTTCGATTGAACTGCTGAATTGTTGATTGTTGGCTGATTGACTGTTGTGGATATTATTGTTGCTTTTGGATTGTGAAATTGATTCTGTGGATAATATGCTGAGATTGATGTTGAACTATTGACTGTGGAAACTGAGGAAAAGAATTTGGAATATGAAATTGGAATGGATTTGAGATGTTGATATAATTGTCATGTGGAATTAGTGGTACGACCCGATGGTTTGAAAATTAATTTTGGGATGCTATGGTTGGTTCTTGGTTTGTTTGGCTTACTGCCTGAGGTTAGGGTATACCAAATACCCAGTGGCTCGGATATGCCGAATATCCATTTGGCTTATTTCCTGTGGTTAGGGTATACCAAATACCCAGTGGCTCGGATATGCCGAATATCCGATTGGCATGTTGTTGCCTGAGGTTGGGGTATACCGAATACCCAGTGGTTTGGATATACCAAATATCCAGGTTTTGAGATGTGAATTGGTTTTTGACCTAGCATCCGGAATTAATTGATAACCAGGTACGACCCTAGCTTGTCCAGTGACGGGGGCCCGAAAGATAAAATTGGTAATAATAATTAAGCATTCTTTTGGTCTTGGCTCAGTTGTTGAGATATGTTATTGCTTGTCTGTGATTGTTTTCAAGTATTACGGTTGCTTGCATATCACTGTTTATCCTTCGTCTGTGAGCACTTCGGACTCACCCCTCGCCTGCGGGGTTTCATCCCATAGGTTAAGTTGTTTCGTAGTTCAGGTACGTTGTTCGATGGCTGCTGCTTTCTTCTCTGCCTGACTCCGGATCCATACCTCCGCTGCATGTGCATAAGTCTTCCGCTGCTGTGTGATATATGATGCTATATTGCTGAACTCCTGTGATATATATTACTGATACTATCTGCTGCTGATATTGAGCACTATATTTGGATTGATTAATGGTCCCCGAGTGTGGGTGACAGTTGTATTTGATGGTTGCTGTTGTATAATATTTGCACGTTGTACTGTCTGTTCTATCAATATGAATAGTTTCGGCACGTGTTTACTGTGTTACGGTAAATACGGGTCGGGGCGCTTCAGTTTGGTAGCGGAGCGGGCAGTAGGTCCTTGGGTGTTGCTGTGATCATTTGTGCATAGTCCGTCATGAGTTAGTATAATATGCATGCATATATATTCTCATATAGGGTAAGACGAATGGATCCGGTTGGAGGGAATCAGCATGCTGGAAGTCACCTAGATATCGATGTCATCGCAGGTACCTTTACAGTTTTTGGTTATATTGCATACAGTTTGATAGATCCTGGTGCCACACATTCTTTTATCGCTCAAGGTTTTGCTATACAACATAGTGGTAAGAAAGAGAGTTTAACATGTCCGATGAGGGTTAGGTTACCTGCGGGTATAGTGGTCAGGTTAACCCAAGTGTGCAGAGACGATTCTCTTTCGTACGATAGTGAGGTTTTTCTTGCTCGGTTGGTTGTGATGAACATGGGAGGTTTCGATATCATCCTAGGAATGGATTGGTTGTCGAGATATAATGCCCTGGTGAACTGTCGGACCAAGAAAGTGCTGCTGACTTTCGATGGTGAACGATAAGTTTGGGTAACGGGTATTAGGAGAGTTGCTGCTACGCGTAGCATCTCTGCTAATCAGGATTTCGGAATGAAGCCACTTACTTCGGATGTTTTGTGGAACCACATCACAAGTGTAGACACGGGATCCTACCCCGGGGGATATATCTGTAGTGAAGGAGTTTCTTGAAGCCCTCCCAGATGATTTGCCAGGTTTGCCACCCGACAGAGAGGTTGAGTATACCATCGACCTGATGTCAGGAGTCACACCCATATCGATGGCTCCATACAGGATGGCACCGACAGAACTCCAGGAGTTGAACAAACAGTTGGATGAGCTGTTAGAGAAAGGTTTCATCAGACCTAGTACCTCACCTTGGGGATCACCAGTCCTCTTTGTGAAGAAAAAGGATGGCAGTTTGCGGATGTGTGTGGACTACCGCCAGTTGAACAAAGTGACGGTGAAGAACACCTGAGAGTAGTATTACAGAGATTGCGAGAGAAAGAGTTGTATGCCAAGTTCAGCAAGTGCAAGTTCTGGCTTGAAGAAGTTGCATTCCTTGGACATGTTGTATCCGGGGATGGAATAAAGGTTGACCCTGCCAAGTAAAGGCCGTGTTGGAGTGGGAACCACCTAAGAATGTAACCGAAGTCAGAAGTTTTCTTGGACTTGCAGGATACTATCGGAGGTTGATCGAAGGGTTTTCTTTGATAGCTAGTCCCATGACCAAGCTATTAAGGAAGGAACAGGCATTTGTTTGGAGCCGGAATGTCAGCACAGTTTCGAGGAGCTTAAAAGGAAGCTGACCACAGTAACGGTTTTGACAGTACCGCAGCCTGGTGCTGAGTATGTGTTGTTATGTGATGCATCGAGACTTGGTCTAGGAGCCGTGCTGATGCAAAAAGGACGGGTGATTGCCTACACCTCTAGGCAGTTGAGGACTCATGAGAAGAATTACCCAACGCATGATCTGGAGATGGCAGTTGTGATCTTGGCTTTGAAGATTTGGAGACACTACTTATTTGGAGAGAAGTGTCGAATCTTCACTGACCACAAGAGTCATAAGTACATCATGACTCAGAAGGAGCTTAACCTACGGCAGAGATGTTGGGTTGAGTTACTTAATGATTATGACTGTACTATCGAGTATCACCTAGGAAAGGCTAATGTAGTAGCTGATGCCTTGAGCCGGAGACAACCGGAGGATACTTCCACCAGTTACTCGATGCTCTCACTTATCGAGTTAAGGAAGTTGGGAGTCGGTTTGACAGTGGATGATATGTGAACTATACTGGCACACATGAGTGTCAAGTCTAATCTAAGAGGATGGATAGTGGAGTTACAAGATGGAGATTCCGACCTGGTCAGGTTTAAAGAAGGAGTAAGGAGTGGAAAAGAGGACAAGTTCCGTATAGCTGATGATGGAGCACTGATGATTGGGGAACGGGTGTGTGTACCCAATGTCAGTAATCTACGTAGTCGGATCTTGGAAGAAGGTCATACGACGCCATATGCAATGCATCCTGGAAGCACCAAGATGTATCAGAATTTGAGGAGTCACTTCTGGTGGCCTCGTATGAAGAAGGATGTAGCTAAGTATGTTGCAAGATGTCTCACTTGCCAACAGGTGAAAGCTGAGCATCAAACTCCAGCAGGAAAGTTGAGATCTTTGACAGTGCCAGAATGGAAGTGGGAGATGATCACTATGGATTTTGTGATTGGTTTACCGGTGACTCGGAGGCAGCATGATGCTATTTGGGTCACCGTTGACCGATTAACAAAACGACACATTTTATACCTATCCGCCAAACTGATACCATGGACACATTGGCGGATAAGTATGTTGCTGAGATTGTGAGACTACATGGGATTCCAAAGTCTATAGTCTCAGACAGGGATCCGAGGTTCACATCACGTTTCTGGAAGAGCTTACAAGCAGCGCTAGGGACTAAGTTGAGCTTTAGCACTGTTTTTCATCCTCAGACAGATGGACAGTCTGAGAGGACTATACAGACACTGGAGGGTATGTTGAGGACTGGTGCACTTAACTTTAGTGGGAGTTGGGATGAGTATCTACCCTTGGTTGAGTTTGCTTATAACAACGGCTACCATTCCAGCATTGGTATGCCACCTTTTGAGGCTCTCCATGGAAGGAAGTGTAGAAGTCCAGTGTGTTGGGATGAAAAAAGTATGAGACTGATCGTTGGACCGGATTTAGTCCAATAGACAGTGGACAAGATCCAGACGGTGAGATAGTGTATGAGAGCTGCTCAGGATCGGCAGAAGAGCTACGCCGACAAACACCGATGTGAGATGGAGTACAATGTTGGTGAGAAGGTTTTCCTCAGAGTAGCACCTTGGAAGGGTGTGATTAGGCTCAGTAAAAGAGGGAAGCTGAGTCCCAGGTACATCGGGCCGTATGAGATCGTAGAAAGGGTTGGACCCTTGGCATACAGAATGTCTTTACCCGAGGAGTTGTCAAGGATTCATGACGTGTTCCATGTTTCCATGTTGAGGAGGTACAGATCAGATCCGAGCCATGTGGTTACTACAGTAGATGTTGAGGTCGCAGAGGATCTTACATATACAGAAATGCCGGAGCAGATTCTTGCCCGGGAAGTCAGACAGTTGAGGAACAGAGTTATTCCAATGGTAAAGGTTAAGTGGAGCAAAGCACTCTGCGAATGAATCCACATGGGAAGTTGAGGAGCATATGCGTTCTCAGTATCCGCACATGTTCACAGCTTCGGAGTGAATTTCGGGGACGAAATTCTTTTAAGGTGGGTAGGCTGTAACAGCCCAGGTAAAAATTTCATTTTTACCGGGACTGTTTAAGTTAATCTACAGCAATTTACCATTGATTTTAATCTTGGGTAATTAAATTATGATAAATAAAGCTTTGGATTTCGAAACCGAGCCTTGTCCCACGTTCGGGAATTTTCTGCGGATTTTACGGACCAAAGTTGGGATTTTTCCGGGTCCGGGAATATTCGGAAAAGCCGGGTTTACCCTCGAGTTAACGGACTAGAAATAAGACAAGTGGGTATATTGGATATTTTCTGGTCCTGGTGGGTCATACTTCACATGCAGCATAGTAACTGCATAATTGAAGTTCAATTATTTAGCCGCCGATTCCTATTCAACCTGTGAACTATCTATTACACTTGTGTTAAACTAGTGACCTTTGTTGCCTATTTAAACTCCCCTCCTCTGCATATCTTCACACCATCATCACCATCTCTTCTTTTCTTCCCCTGCAAAAAGAAAAGAAAAAAAAAAACTATTTCCTGCAAATTCGTTTGGAACCAGAGAAAAGAAAAAAAAAAAAAAGACAACAACTACACACAAACCACCAGACCACGTCCCCCACCCCCTTCCTTCCTCTTTTGTTTTTCTTCCTTTTTCCCTTCACCGCCGCCGTGAGCCACCACACCGGCCGACCCCAACTACCACCACCAACTGCCTCACCTCCTCCTTCCCTTTCTTCTCCTCCCCTCTCTTTTCCATCTCCTCTCGCCGGCGCCTCTCCCCGCGCTCCACAACACAGCAGCACGCAGGCAAGCCACCAACGCGACGACGCCGCCGCCTGAGGAAGAGAACCGCCGTGCCTTTTGCTGCAGGGAGCCACCGGCGAGGCTCCCTCACAACCTCTCGCGGTCGCCTGTGCCTCACGCCATCGACGCCTCACCGGTCCAAGCAGCCCCCTCCCGTCGCGCCGCCGCCTACCTTAGGTGAGGATGACGACCCGCAAGGCGCCTGGGTCGCGGGTCATGGGCACCCGGGTCATGGGTCTTGGGTGCCTGGGCCTTAGACCTTGGGCCTAGGCTATGGGTATGGATGTTGGTTACTGGGCTAGGGGAGCTGGGCTGATTGTATGGGCCTGGCTAGCACTATTTGGCCCAGCCCGAATTTAAAAAAAAGACAAGAGAAAATGAGAAAAAGAAATCTGAAAAAAGAAATAAAGTGGAGGGAAAATAATAAAAATAGGAATTATAGTCTTGGGAATAATAACCTGGGAAAGTAGAAATAATCTGTGGAGGTAATATATTGGGAAAAAATAATATATATGGTAGATTATGGAAAATAAATATATATATATTAAGGGAATAATTTTGGAAAGGGTATTATCAAGGTAATAAAATACCGGAATGATATCCGGGTATAGGAGTAAATATAGAATAGTATTTTGGCACTTGAAATAAATGGTGAATGATGACGATAATGGAAAATTAATCCGGGGGAGTGACCGAGCCGAGTTTATATTTAGTTTCCGGTATACAGTATTAGCATGGCATTTGCACACCATCTTATATGTGCATATTATGTGATTGATATAGGAGTTGATAACGAGCAATTTGCTGAGGAACCGGACTTGGAACTTGCTGGACAATTCCATAATTGAGTGATCGGCTAAGGTGAGGATGGATAACCCTTGTTATGTTGCCTGTAATACTTTGTGTGCTTTGTTGTTCGATTGAACTGCTGAATTGTTGATTGTTGGCTGATTGACTGTTGTGGATATTATTGTTGCTTTTGGACTGTGAAATTGATTCTGTGGATAATATGCTGAGATTGATGTTGAACTATTGACTGTGGAAATTGAGGAAAAGAAATTGGAATATGAAATTGGAATGGATTTGAGATGTTGATATAATTGTCATGTGGAAGTAGTGGTACGACCCGATGGTTTGAAAATTAATTTTGGGATGCTATGGTCGGTTCTTGGTTTGTTTGGCTTATTGCCTGAGGTTAGGGTATACCAAATACCCAGTGGCTCGGATATGCCGAATATCCGTTTGGCTTGTTGCCTGTGGTTAGGGTATACCAAATACCCAGTGGCTCGGATATGCCGAATATCCGATTGGCATGTTGTTGCCTGAGGTTGGGGTATACTGAATACCCAGTGGTTTGGATATACCAAATATCCGGGTTTTGAGATGTGAATTGGTTTTTGACCTAGCATCCGGAATTAATTGATAACCAGGTACGACCCTATCTTGTCCAGTGACGGGGACCCGGAAGATAAAATTGGTAATAATAACTAAGCATTCTTTTGGTCTTGGCTCAGTTGTTGAGATATGTTATTGCTTGTCTGTGATTGTTTTCAAGTATTACGGTTGCTTGCATATCACTGTTTATCCTTCGTCGGTGAGCACTTCGGACTCACCCCTCGCCTGCGGGGTTTCATCCCGTAGGTTAAGTTGTTTCGTAGTTCAGGTACGTTGTTCGATGGCTGCTGCTTTCTTCTCCGCCTGACTCCGGATCCATACCTCCGCTGCATGTGCATAAGTCTTCCGCTGCTGTGTGATATATGATGCTATATTGCTGAACTCCTGTGATATATATTACTGATACTATCTGCTGCTGATATTGAGCACTGTGTTTGGATTGATTAATGGTCCCCGAGTGTGGGTGACAGTTGTATTTGATGGTTGCTGTTGTATAATATTTGCACGTTGTACTATCTGTTCTATCAATATGAATAGTTTCGGCACGTGTTTACTGTGTTACGGTAGATACGGGTCGGGGCGCTTCAATCAAAACCGGCCCAATGGCCCAATAATAGTAAAAACATGCACAGCGGAAGACTTATGAAACTCACATAAACACTGTATGTATAGATGCAAACTATGGATCCAAGCCCTGTCCAAGGGATAACGCCGCAGCCTGTCTGGAATGCACCAAACCTGTACAACAAATAACTCATCCTACGGGATGAAAGCCCGCAGGTGAGGGGTGAGTCCGAAGTGCTCACCGACGAAGGAAAGACCATCACTATGCACACTAAAATTACTCAAGTCGAAAACACAGGCTAAACAACCAAATACACCAAAGCAAAGACTCGACCCAAAATAGGTCCAAGACCAAAAGACTCAAGTAAAATCCAATTATCCAATTTTATCTTACCGGGCCCCGTCACGGATAAGCTAGGGTCGTACCAGGTTATCAACCTGTTCCTGGTGCCAGATCAAAAAGAACCCAGGGATAGACATCCCAAATATAACAAACTGGGATAGACATCCCAAGCATAGACATGCTTATCACACGAACCCAGATCATGGCCACCACGAAACAGTCTCTAACCATCCGGTCGTACCTCTACTTACCACGTGACAATTATTTTACCGTCGTCAAAAACCAAACTCACAGGGATCGACATCCCTAACAAAAATACCAAGGATCGACATCCTTGTCACTATCCATTAATTATTCCATTACACTTATTCCAAAAGACACAGAAAATCGACACGGGATAAACATCCCAAAAGTACCAAACAAGACACCGGGATAAACATCCCGAACCAAAACACAGTAAATACAACATGCAATAAACAACAAACACAATACCGAGTAATATAGGCACATATTGAAGGAAATCCATCCTCACCTTGGCCGATTACTCAACTCCGGAAACAATGACCGGTCCGACGCCGGTTCCTCGGGAAACTGCCCGATATCCAAACCTATACAATAAAACCATACATACACATGAATGCACATAATCGGTATACTATGGTGCCCAAAATGCGAAATAACCCATCCCGGTTCATATTCTCTATTTTTATCTTTTACCGAAAATATTTACCGTACGTATTTCCGAATATAATTTCGGTACCATACTTTAATTAAAATTCTTTTTCATAATATTTTCATAAAATAACTATAATTTTACGAAATAATAATCTCCATAATTTTTCCAGAAAAATAATAACATATTTATAATTTCCAGAAAATATATATAGTATTTATCTTTTTCTAAATATATAATAATATTTTTCAACACAAAATATAATTACCTTTAATTTACAAAGTACATATATATATATATAATTTCCACAACCACAATTTTCCAGGCAAAATAATATATGTATATAGAATTTCAGAAATTATTTCATGGTACATATATATTTAATTTTCCCAATTAAAAATAGTTTCCAAAATAAAACTTAATTATTTATCAAAGTAAATATATTTATATTTCCCTGAAAATACTAGAATTAAATTGGCCACAGTTTTCTCAAAATAACTATATAATTTTTTTCCAAATATACCAGATTATTAATAAATATATATATATAAATATAGTTTTTTTAAAAAATTAAAACGGACTGGGCCGTGAATAGTGCCGGCCCAGACCAAGGCAACAACCCAGCGCAGGCCTGCCAAGGCCAACCCAGCACACACAGCCCAAGCCCAGCCCAGAAACACAAAACCCAACCCAAACTGAAAACCCAGTTCGCGACCCGTTTCAACAAACGGATCTTGTAAGATCCGGGTCTTACCTCCGGGTCGTGCAGCTGGCGACGAATGAAACGCCCCGACCCGTATTTACCGTACACTGTAAACACAAGCCGGAACTGTGACAACCCAACCAGAATAAGACCAGCATACAGTGTAAATAACAATAACTCGGGCTCAACAGCCCATAATAATAACAACAAAAGTAACTCAACACGGCCCAATGGCCCAATAATAATGAAAACATGCACAGCGGAAGACGATCAATATGCAACTAAAATTACTCAAGTCAAAGACACAGGCTAAACAGCCCAACCAAAAGACTCAATTAAAAATCAATTATCCAATTTTATCTTTCCGGGCCCCGTCACGGATAAGCTAGTGATCAAACCTGGTTATCAACACATTCCGGGTGCCAGACCAAATCAGAGAACCCAGGGATCGACATCCCAAAAATACGAACCCAGGGATAGACATCCCAAAAATATATCACGGGATAGACATCC
>JAKUCV010004399.1:0-57369 GCA_028386065.3 Turnera subulata
TTTCCACGTAAATTCGGTGTGTTGTGGTTGTGTTGTTGCTTGCTGCTCATTACTTGATTGCTAGCATCGGAGTTGCTTTAAATTGATATCTCATTTTGATTGCGCAAAGAGGGGAAATTAATTGACTGGGTTATTCCGCTGCGCATTTGATCCCGGTTAATTGTTGTTGTGTTGAATTGGTGTGAATTTCCCCAACAGGGCCCCAGATCCGGATAGAGGGCGTGAAATACCGGGTTTGGAGGGGCTTGTTTGTGGTTTTAGAGGTTGGTCCCTCTCGGGTTGGCCGGCGCTTGATATCTCTCTGTTGGGTCGTCGGCCGTCTTATGTGGATGATATCCCAGGTTGGAACTTGGTGGGACATGTTCGTATCGAGAATTGCTCCCTCGGAGAAGAAGAAGAAGAAGAAGAGGAAGAAGAAGTTGTAGCACAAGTCCCCAGTTCACGGATCTGAGCGTATTTCACTCGCCCTGACAACATAAAATATATCTACGATGACATCGACAGACTTCAAAGAGTATGTGTGTTTCTTTGATCTATCGTTCATTCGTATTATTTATTAACTGTTGGTTTTAATTTAATAATAATTATTGTGTTCGTTTGTTTGTTTGTTTGTTCATTCAATCCTATTATTCATTAACTGTTGGTTTCATCTAATAATAATAATTTCTGTGTTTGCTGTCGCAGGGATGTTTCAAACGGAAGCCTGGCCAGCTCCCGGAAGGTATTGGTTCTAAAGTAGGTTTTCCCCTACGTTTTCGTTTAGGGCATGGCAAATATGGACCTCTAATCGATGACTTCTGTCAGCTCGCTATTTCCGAGTATAATTTTTCAATGGTTCGTTTGCTTGACATTCTCTGTTTCCTTTCTTTTACTAACAATAATAATAATTGTAATAATAGTTTTCTCTCCCTCTCTTTTTTTTTTTTTTAAGTCCCAACATATGAAGTATAGGAAGAGGACCTCGGCCTTTGTTGTCTGGGTTCCCCCTACCCCTATTTTCTTCATAACTCTCTTGGCTTTAGACAGGCGTACCGGCGAGGAACATTATTGTCAGACTCATCTGATCCCTCGCAACGGTGCTCCGCCAATTGTCTGGTCATTTGTCCGCCTGCCTCCTGTAGATCATTGAGGTAATCAACCAGTTGCCTTAATTAGCCCTTTGCAAATTAATGAAACAGTTAAAATTCTGTGCCCAATCTTCCTTTCTTCTTTCTTTTCTTTCTTTTCTTTCTTTTTTTTTTTTTTTTGATTCAATAACTCTGTTGATCCATGATCCAATCTATAATTACCGGACAACCAACACCAATAGTAAATATATCTAACCTAATTCTAAATAATGCTTATCCGTCTCCCCATATTTGATTAAGATTAATACTGTACCAACGTGATTTTAAAAAAATTGAAAAAAAAAAACCAGTGTGGTGTAGTTGCTCATGATACTTCTCTTGCCCTTGGGTTTTTCTATTCATCAAAATAGAGACTTTTTGCAGGTGCCTGCACCCTCGATGCCCAACGAATCTCCGATGTGACCCGAACAGGGAAGAGGTACCCAGCAGCAGAGAATTATGAGGAGGATGCTGCTCAATCTATTCACACAGCTATATCATATTTCCAGCGCAAAACTGTCAGTGTTCCCACCCGTATGGGTTTCTTTGGCACAACCCCCCCCCACTGGCCTATTCAATATTTTATAATTTTAATTGTTTCTTCTCATTACCTTGTAGGACACACGCCTTTCTTTTCAACGCTGTAAATCCGCACGAGCCCGCCAAAAGCCCAACGCAGTACGATACTTCTACATAACCTTCACTGCCAAGGCAAAGGGTGAGATCGATGCCCTTTACTGTCTCACCAAGGTTAGGAGGCGTGATAGTACTTATAAGGTTTTGTCTTTCTCACGAAGATCAGAGCAAGGTCTATACCGAAAAGGTAAAAAAACTTGCCCGCTCTTTCCGTACCCTTACGAAAACGGGTTTGGATGAAAATTGTTTTCTTTCTCTCTCTGCCTGCTGCCTGCTGCCTGCTTTCACTGGTTATCAACTCAAACTTGTATGACCAACTGCAAGTTTTGTTGGAGCTGAAAGTTTACTCGGCCTGGGTGTTCTTTATTCATAGGCTGCTGTTATGGTTTCTCTGATGTGGTCTCCCTTTTTAAATGGCAGATAAACCTTATGCTGATCTCAAGAATCAAAAATTGTTGTCACGCATCAACAAGTGTGCCAATGCTGCAGTTTCGCTATACAATTATAAAATGGTTTGCGCCTCATCCATTTTCTTTCTTTTGGATTGATATTCTGCTGCTTCGTGATACTGTTCTGTAATTTCATCTGACTCCTAGGTCGTGATGCTATTTGAGCCTTTTCTTGTTTTAGGGTGATAGTATGGTTTCTCCAAAAGTTGTGATGGCATACCATTCTCTGTCCTTGGGCGAAAATGCTTACCAAATCAGATTCAAGGCGAGGAGAACTTCTGGACCCTCATCTATATGCTCTGCCACGGTTATTTATGATGATGAGGTCGAAGAAACACAGAAGTTTGTGTTCCCTATGGGAGGAGGAGAAAAAACTCATGGCTATGTGGTGGAGTCCTTCATCATATGCCCTGGCGCTTGGCAGGTAATAAGCTCTGCTTCGGCGGCCTAGCTACTATTTTAATCCATGACTATAAATCATGGCCGTTAGAGCACCGCTTGGGATCATACGTTACTACATTTGCACTGTCTTTGTTCCGCTGGAAATAGTGCGATAACCTATGTGCGATCGTTCCATTTGCCAAACTAGGAAGCGCGAGTTGAATTCCTGAGCTCGCTAAACACCCACTGGTTGAACACAATTGTATTCTAAAACCTGAAAAGCATTTATTGGAAGGGCTTGCTTCTGGTTGTTTTGCTTCGAATTTCCTAAAATGAACCCTAAGAAAACGATCTCTCAAATCACACTTGTCCCTCCTGTCCTTTACTTAAACGTATTTCATTCTCTGCATTTTCGTTCACTTTCTTGTTTTCCTTTCCGGGTTTTGTGATGAGTAGGAGAGTGAGAGACGATGAAGCAGATTGGCTTCGAAGCTCTCAAGCCAGCGGCTATGGATGTGGAGGACGAGTCCCCTGCTGATGCCTCCTCTAGCGCCCAAATCGAAGGTAATTCCTCATGAATTTCTTCATTTGTTTCTCCACTGTTCTGGTTATTTTGTATAAATCTCTGGAGGGGTTTGAGCTTCAGTGGTAGTAGGGGGTGGTTGGGATTCAGCCGATAAATGAGGAGGAGCAGGACTGGCTGCTGTTAGCCATGGGAGCCCAGAACGGAAGCGACAGTAGAATTGCGGTGGGAATGGATGCTGCGGGATGGGATTCTTAGTTCCTGCCAAGAGATTTGTATTAATGTGTTTCATTGATGCCGTGATGCCTGAGGTTTCTGAAACGTTTGCAGTTTCTTAATTTAATACAGTGGTATGCAGTTTCTTAATTTAATACAGTAGTGTACATGTATGTTTTTCAAGAATTCCAAATATATGCCTTTTCGAATTTTAAAAATTGCTGCTAAAAGGAACAGGGGTGGCGCGATACTTGCATGGAATGACAACAATGTCCGTCCTAACCAACTCCTTTTCCTTCTTTACCTGTTTGCACTTTTTATGTTTCTTGTTGTTTCTCTTTTTCGTTTTTCTTCCTCCCCTCCAGGTTTCCTTTATTCATCTTTTTACCCAGGCCTCCATGGTTGTGGTTATTTGTCATTCTCATTCAATGTTGAAAACATGTCTTGCAGGTGATGAATATATTTAGGGTTTTTCTATGCCCTAAGGAGACATGATAAGGCACTAAATAATAATGAATATCATTCTCTTAGTGACTAAAATAAACCTTCCATAAACAATGATTGTATTGTGTAATTAATTTAATACACAATAATGAAAGGCTATTTCAGTCACTAGGAAAATGATACTCATTAATTGTGGGAATTTATTTTCTTATTTAGTGCCTTATCATGTGCCCCTAGGGCACAAGATAGAAAAACTCATTTATTTATACATGTCAAAAATTCTAGGCGGGAGAGACGATAAAGGGCCAGGGGACCAACTCAATGGGGGTACATGAGTCTTTTTCATAATAAAAATAATGGAGGAGTGGAGTGTGGTTATAATAAATCCGGTGCGGATAACTCCAACCAAGCAACAACTTCCTCTAACTTGACGACCTTTTGCGGCTTGCTTCTTTTCTAAAAACTGTTTTTTCTTTTCCTTTTCATATCTCTCAATTGGTCCCCATGTACTATATTTGTCTCCTCCTCCGCGCGACGCCGATCGAGTCGCACGCCTGCAGCACCAGCAGCCACCGCGCTCCCTCCCTCGCTTTTCCTCTTTGTCTGTTGTCGCCTTGCTCACGCCTCCTTGCCGTGCTGCTGCCTTTCCCCAACGCCAAGCCGCCGTGCTGCAACTTGCGAAGGTGAGAAGCCATTCAAGGGTTGGAGATGACCTGTCTAAACGGGCGGGCCGACCTGGTTTTGCTGGATTGACCTGGGCTTGGGTTAACGTGGGCCGGACTGTGTTGATGGGCTTGCTGCGTGGGCCTACTGGGCTCCCATGTGGGCTTGGGTTTGGACTTGTGCAGAAGCTGGGCTGGCACTGTTCATGGCCTAGTCCGAATTTATTTTTTAAAAATAAAATAATTAAAAATTAAATTAATAAATACATATATAGGATTATGTTTTTGGAAAATAAATATGGGATATATATATATATATTGGAGAAAAATATGAATGTTATGGTGAATAATTATATGGAAAGAAATATTTAGGAAAGGGTATTATCAACTAAAAAGAATAAACCCCGGATAATAATCGGGTTGAATGAAGATAGTATATACGACTTATAGTATTAGACCGTCATTTGCATATCATTTAATGTGCATCTTATGTGTATATGTTTATTATTTATTATAGGAGCTGATAGCGAGTAACTTCCCGTGGAACCAAATTTGGAACCTGCTGAGGATATTCATAACTGATAATCGGCTAAGGTGATGATGGATAACCTTTGATATGTTGCCCATAATACTGTTGTGTTTCTCTGATACTTGATTTGCTTAATTGAACTGCTGAGAAAAAATATTAAAATAATCATCAAATTTATAAAAAGATATGAACAAAAAACAAGAGCTAGAATATTATTCATATAGTATATTACAGAAAACTTTAAAATAAATTTCTTTTAAACTTAAAATTATTATTTTTCATAATTCTCCTATTTTATAAAACTTCCAATTAAAATAGAATAATATTAAAATAATCAATTAACCAAAATATACGTAAAAGCATTTATTAGGTATTTAAAAATATATCTTAGAAATTTAGGCATAATACAATTGAATAAAAAAATAAGTTTTAAAGAATAAATAAAAATAGAAATAATTAACTTAAATGATGAACTCATAGAAAACAATTTCACACAATATAAACCCTTATACAATAGTATTTTGAAGTAATTAAAAAATTTACTTCCCTAAGAATTAAAAAGATAAAAAAAATCGTACAGGAAATTATTATAGATAGACCTAAAATAAATATAAAATATGAGAGTGTTAAAATAGAAAATAATCAAATATTTATTACTATTTAATGATATTCTCAAGTTATATAAAAAATAAAATTTTCAATCATTAAAACCAAAAGAATATAAAATTTGGAAAATGAAAGAAATTAGGAGGACAAAGAATTAGTATAAAATTTTAAACACAATAATATTACTATGAAGAGAAAAATGAAAAAAATGATTTAAAAAACCTTTTTTGAAGATAAAAGTGCTGTAAGATTAAAGTGCTATATTACTTTAAAAACTATTGTTGATAAATATAACACTTACATAATTGATTAAAGTGCTGTAAGATTTATACGTAAAAAATTGAAGTAAAAAGTTAAATAATATATGATTAATATGAATTTTAAATAAAATAATTATTTACGTAAAAAGGTAGTGAAAAATATATTGGTATAAAATTTTTATGGAGGTAGGTTAAGGTAATAAATTAAAAATATTCATGCAAGTAAATAATTAAATAAAATAATTATTTTGTATAAATAATGGAAATATCAAAAAAGAAGATAGTAGAATATTAACAACTGTGTAAAAAATTTCGGCATAAATGGTACACGAACTGAAAATTAAAAATAAGTATGATCAATATGTATAGTGAAGAGGAGGAAGATAGTATTTTTTTTTAAAAAAAATACTAATTTTAAAAGTAAAAAATGTCTGATAAAAAATAATAATACACCATGTGCATCGGCACTAGGGATGGCAAAATTCCCCATCACTGCTGATCCCCGCGGGGATTCCCCGCGAACGGGGCGGGGCGGGGAATTTTTTTTGCCCCGTGGGGCGGGGATGGGGGGATTTTTGTACCCGAGGATAATTCGCGGGGCGGGGTGGGGATCATATTACCCGCCCCGCGGGGCCCCGCAAAATTTGAAATGACAAGTTTACCCCTACAGCGTTAATGGATTTATTTTTTTAAGCGTGGATATTTTGGTCAAAAACCCTAAATCTTAACCCCCACAGCCGAACCCTAAGTATAAATTCTTTCGTTTCTCTCTCTCTCCTAACTTTTCTTTTCTTCTCCTCTACCGATATCGACTGCTCCCCTTTCCCCCTTTTCTCTCCTTTTCTCTTATCTCTTCCTTCCCGTTTACAACCGCCGCCGCCCAACGAGATGTCGCTGTCACCATTGTTCTCCTTCCACCTTAATGCTCCTCTCTCCGTGGTGGGCTGCGAATCAGGAAGGATGTGCAGGAGAAACCGTGAAGAGGTCGGGCTCCGTGTGCGACAGGTAGTACTGCACGTGAACAGGAATCGCCGTCGTCCCTTCGCCGTCGCATGGTGAGTTCGGCCGCCCTCTGTGGTTCCTCTCCGCTTCATCTTTTCTTTTGTTGTTTGGGGGAAACTAACCCGTTTGGGATTCTTTGTGGATGATGGACGTGGCTTTGGGGGACGACGAATCGTGGTGGTGTTTATGCGCCGGCGCGGCTATAGAGCATGACGCTGCTTCGATCCGTGTTTCGGCGAGGCTGGAGGTTGTTCTGAGCACGACCTATGGTTCTTCTCATCGGCGTCGACCTTCAGCAGAGTGTGGCTTTGACAGGTAAGGACCTGTCTTCCTCTTTCTGTGATTGTGTTTTCGTTTTTGTGTTGTTTTTCCGTGGATCTATGGTTAATCGAGTTAGTGATGCTTGGATTTGTTGGTTTGGTAACAGATCTAAAAGATGGTGTGCAGATTTAAAAGATGGCGTGCATATCTATCCGTGGCTTGAAGTTTTCGAGCAGATCTGTAGGCGCCAAGCAATTTTTCCGAGCATATAGTTATGGATCTTCGTCCGCCGGATTCCGGTTTAGTTTGTTTTATTTTATTTTGTAAAAACCATTACAATTATTCCGGTTTAGTTTGTTGTATTTTATTTTGTAAAAACCATTACAATTATTTTGTTGTATTATAATTAATTTTTTGTATTTCTGTAAAATACTACAACAAAATGAAGGTGTGCATGTTCTTTTTATTTTGTGCATTATGCTTCATTTTTTCTTACCTTTGATTTTAATTAATTTTAAATACTATATGGAGCATATATTAATATATTGAGGTTTGGGGAATGGGGATCCGCGGGGATTGCGGGGAGCAGGGACGGGGATACATTTTCGCCCGCGGGCGGGGAGCGGGGCGGGGCGGGGAGAAACATTTGGTGCGGGGAGCGGGGCGGGGATTACTCTACCCGCTAATTCCCCGCCCCGTTGCCATCCCTAATCGGCACATGTACAAAAACTAGTAATAATAAGAAAAAAGGATTAGAAAAGCGAGGTGGCTCATAGAAAATAAATATGGGATATATATACATTACTCTCTCAGTTGGTCGTCATCGATTGGTGTACGTACTCATGGCTTCGGCGGCGGTTTCGGACCCAGATCCGGGTGGAAAGCGTGAAAGAAAGGGTTTGGACGGGTGGTGTGCGTCTCTCTCGGGTTGCGCGTATGCCTTTTTGATGGCAACGGGTCGTCGGCCGCGTTATTTAAATGATCTCGCAAGTTGGGACAATGCTCTTAAATACCCACCACCATCCGACGGTTCCAAGGAGGAAGAGGAGGAGGGCGTCTGACTACTACGCCTACAACATCGACTGCGCCAACAACTTTAAATCTTCATTTGAAATCCGTGGTTCAAGTATGGGAAAGTCCTTTTCTGATCATTGTGGAGATCTTGGAGAGGATGCGTTTAATAAATGCTGGAAATATATCATCGATCTCCGGGGCAAATTTCTTGTGTGTTTCCTTAATCTATCGGTTATCCATATCATTAACTGTTGGTTTGATTCAATACTAGTAATAATTATTATTATTATTCTTCTTGGTGTTTGTTATCGCAGGGTGCTTTTGAAATCAAGCTTCCGGTGCCAAAAGAGCTCCAGAAAGAGGAGCTCCAGGGCAAATATGCTCTTGGTGAATTGGGTGTTCCCCTTCGTTTTGATAGGGCTCATCCTTTGTACGACCAATACTTCCTTCGAATCGAAGATGAATTCTGTCAGACGGCTATTTCCAAGTATAATACGACAATGGTTCGTTTGCTTGACATGAATCCACTTTTCCCCTTTCCTAATGATAATACCTTTTTAATCTATGTTTGCTTTTGTTGTTTATAGGGCCAAAAAATGATGTTCAAGAGTTTCGAGTGGGCCTATGTGATGTGCTCTAACGTTTCCGGCACTACATTCTTCATAGCTCTCTTGGCTGTAGACGAGAATACCGGTGAGATACATCTTTGCCAGACTGAGGTGAGCACTCTAGACTACCACCCTCGGTGCCCGCGCACTTCGTATGTTTCGGCATTTATCCGCCTGCCTCCTGAAGGTCATGAAGGTAATCAACCAGTTGCTTTGCAAATTAATTAAAATTCTGAGCCCAATGTTTTTGTGATTCAACAACTTCGATGATCCCATCCATAATTAACCCTCGTCGTCATTCGATAAGACTGACAACAACACAATTGTAATATATCCAAAGCTTCAGGTGTAGTTGCTGACTGATGATACCTCCTTTCCCTTTGGATCTTTCGTTCATCAAAATAGAGCAGTCTTTTGCATATTTTTTGCCTCTTGGTTCATATTACCTACCTCATATATGTGCTCTCATCATGTTTGCATTAATTTGATGCCTTTCCTCTCCTTGCAGAGGCCTGCTCCCTCAATGTGCAACATATTACTCGCGCAATGATGTATACTCAATATTATCCTGGTGACGTGGAGCCCGCAGTTCAATCTATTCGTGCCGCCATATCTTTTTTCCAGCACAAAACTGTTCGTGTTCCTACCCGTATAGGTTTCTTTCATGGGGCAGAGGGGCTCGCTCGGGCATGAGCTGCTCATGTTCAAGATGTTAGTTAATCGTCTGCGGAAGCACTCATGCCTGCGCCTGTGCATAAGCAGCGCAAAACTGTTAACTGGTTTCAGCGGTTTATTGGTTTGTCTGGGTTAAAGAGTAAACCGCCTATAAAACCCCTAATACACTAGTCTGGTGTCTTTACCAAGAGAAGAAAACAAACCCTAGGTACTATACTATCACGATTTCTTTCATCGATGGCAAGCCCTGTAGTCTACTTCGACATCAAGATCGGCGATCAGGAGGTTGGCCGGTTAAAAATGATGCTGGACAAGGAATCGTTCCCCAGGACCGCAGAGAACTTCCGCGAACTGTGCACCGGCGAGAAAGGCCAAGGGATGAGCGGACGTCCGCTGAGCTTCAAGAATTCCAAATTCTTCATAGTGAAGCCCAGGTACTACTGCTGCGGCGGCGACATCGTAGAGAACGACGGGACCTGTGGAGAGTCGATCTACGGCGCGGACTTCAAGAGCGAGAAGCGCAATAATTTCATCGGCCGCGGCGACCTGGCCATGGGCTGCATCGACGGCGTGCATTCGTCTCAGTTCTTTATCACCTTTGGCAACAACTTTGGGCTGGATGGGAAGTACCCGGTTTTCGGGAGGGTTGTGAAGGGATGGGATGTGCTCGCCAAAATCGAGGCGGCGGCGGATGGAGATGGTCATCTGGAGAAGGACGTATTGATTTCTGCTTGCGGCCAAATTAATTGAAAGGGTGAAAAAAAATCACTATATTTACCTCCTAGATCCGAGATATGGGTGGCGTCTTTTCTTTTTCATTTTCTTTACTTTTGGTTTAGTTTGTCTTATCGGCGGCGGCGGTGTTGTCTTCTCTCTCTTCAATCCTTGTCTTGGATTGTCTTTACTCTGTTTCCATCTATCGGTGGTATGGTGTTAACAAGTACATAGCCCCAGGTCAGGTGACAATATACGGGTCCACGCCAGTCAAGTACTACTAACTTAAAATTATCCAAATATTTCGCTTTAAAACCATAAGCTGCTCCACAAAAGCTTAGATGAAAAATGGGGGACAACAATAGTCACCGAATAGGCAAATCACTGCAGTAGTCGGTGCTACCAAATTTTCAAAAATCTGTTGGACATGAGAATGCATGACTGCCTTCGACTAGTCAAAAGACTCCTGCAGGAAAAAAAATAAAATAATAAAATAAAATAACTGTATGTGTTTTAGCTTGGCACACTTCTTTCGAAACTACAGACATGAGATAGAAACACACAAGAAAATCATGTTTTTTGTGCCTTCATTTGCAACTTCGTAAAAACAGTCAAAGTGTTATAAACAGCACCATACCAGAAAACCATGAAACTCATCCTTCAAAACTGCAATTCCATTCAGCAACTCCATCTTCTCCACATGACCAAGTTTATTCAGAAAACTCAACTCAGCACCATCCTGTTGCTGCAGCTTTTCTTCCCTCCTCCGTTTTGCCACTTTCTCGTACTTGGCCATTGAGTCTTCCTTGTCAACCAAATAACTTGCATGCCTTTTATTATACATATCCAGGCATCTTTCAGATCTGCAGGGAGCATCTCTCCAGTTTTTGGAAAGAAACGTTGCATTTCTAAACAGCCATTGTAACCCAGAAGAGCTTTCACCAGTAACAGAAGTCTTCTCAACAGATACAGATTCAGATCAGCACTTGCTATTGCATTATCCTTCATGCCATTTTCAATCAATCCCGACCGCGAAGATGAAGGGAGGTCCTGCATCACGTCCTTATCCTTGGATGTAGTAATAGGGACACCACCACTTTGCCTGCCTATTGCCCAAATGGATGAGGATACAAGGCCAGAAAGGAACAAGAGGCAGAGCATGCCTTGCAGGTAAAATTGTCGTGGATATTAGATGATGATAGTTAGTTATATATCTGATCTACTCATGTAGATAGAAGTCTAGTTTATGTATACTACTTGTAACCTGACTTGTATTCTTACTCTGTTGGCTTTTGTTTCTCAAAGAAAGGAACTTCAGCTCAAGAACATCGATGTTGAATCAATAACATCGATGTTTTTAGGCTACTCATCTTCAATTTCTCTGGTAGTGTATTTAGAACATCGATGTTGAACTAAGAACATCGATGTTTAAATGCTACTGGAACTTCAAATGATTCTGCCGAGCTGCTAAAACATTGATGTTGGAATTACAACATCGATGTTGTGACAATTCTCAACTTTAAACAATTCGGCAGAACAAAAATAACATCGATGTTGGGGTTACAACATCGATGTTTTCTGGGAAAAAACTGGAAAATTTCCAGAAAACTGAAGAACACTCAAGTTGGTTTTCTAGGTTACTGTTTCATTGGTTTTCTCTCAATTCTTTTAATCACTCGACTTGAACACTAAATGAACAAGCTAAGGAACAGTTTGTGAAGTGTAAAGCACTCAATGTATCTTTTTTTTCACTTGTAGAATTCAGATTACAACACTCAATATATAGGCAGAAAATCAGCCTATAACCCAACAAATTCTACTCAGCTGACCCTACTACTTTAAGTAGTGGGTTTTGCTTTTTCTGAAACATCATATAAAACAAAACACACTTATAATCAGGATAAATTACACTATAACATGATAAGAATATTGATTACTAAAAGACACACTTTACCTAACATACTTTAATTAAAGGGGCCATTCCACTTAGCTTGATTGCTCTCCACTAACTTCTCCAGCAGCTTGATTGTTTTCCACTAACATCCTCAACAACTCCACTAACACTCAACTAACAGCTTGGTCATACAACCAACACTCCCCCTTGACCGAGCTGTTCTTCATATTCATCATGTTCTTCAGCAATTCAAACCTGTTCTTGGGCAATGGCTTTGTGAACAGGTCTGCCAATTGATTTTCGGAGGAGCAGAACAAGACTTGAACTTCTCCTTCACTTTCAGCTTCACGAATAACATGGAATCCAATCTTGAAGTGCGTAGTCCTGCCATGATCAATTGGATTCTTAATCATTGCAATAGTGGACTGACTGTCACATAATAGCTCCATAGGTTCTTCTTGCTCCATCTTCAAATCTGACATGATTTTTCTGAACCAAATAACTTGATTTACAGTTGAAGCAGCAGCAAGATACTCTGCCTCAGCTGTGGATTGAGCAACAACAGTTTGTTTCTTGGAACACCACGAAAATGCATTTGAACCAAGCAAGAAAACATAACCTGTTGTGCTTTTCATGTCATCTACACTTCCAGCCCAATCACTATCACAATATGCCTTCAACTTTGCATTTTCAAATGAGCTGTAATGTAGACCAAGATCAGTAGTGCCTTTAACATACCTGAGCACTCTCTTCATCACAACTGCATGACTCTTCTTATGAGCATTTAGAAACCTTGACAGCAAGTTGGTTGCAAACAGTAAGTCAGGCCGAGTTGCCGTGAGGTACAACAAACTTCCTACACAACTCCTGAACACTCCAATTTCTGCATCTTCTTCATCTCCATTCTTTGCAAGCTTGGTGTTTTGAATCAATGGTGTTGGCGCTGGATTGCAAGAGTCCATCTTGAATTTCTTCAGGATAGTTTCTGCATATCTCTTCTGAGAGATCATAATACCTTCATCACTTTGCATCACCTTCATTCTAAGGAAGTAGTGCATCAATCCCAAATCGGATATTTCAAATTCTTTCATCATTTCAGTTTTGATAATCGAAATTTTGCTGTGATTTGCTCCGGTTATTAGCATGTCATCAACATAGAGGGAGACTATGATTAAATCATCACTTGAGCTTCCTTTCACATACAATGTTGCCTCACTTTCACTTCTCTTGAATCCTTGTTGAATCAAGTGGTTGCCCATGCAACTATACCAAGCTCTTGGAGCCTGTTTCAGTCCATAGAGAGCTTTCTTCAACTTGTAGACATGATCTTCCTTTCCTTCAACAATGAACCCTTTAGGTTGCTCAATGTAGACTTCTTCTTCTAAAATTCCATTTAGAAATGCAGACTTCACATCTAAGTGGAATACCTTCCAATTGTTTTGAGCTGAAATTGTTAAGAGCAGTCTAATTATGTCGAGGCGTGCCACTGGTGCAAATGTCTCAAGATAATCAAGGCCATATTGTTGTGCATAGCCTTTAACCACTAGCCTTGCTTTGAATTTGGAGATTGTGCTATCAGGATTCATCTTTGTGCAAAACACCCATTTGACTCCAATTATCTTTTGATTTCCAGGCCTTGTAACTAACTCCCAAGTTTGATTCTTGTTGATCATGCTGATTTCTTCTTCCATGGCTCTTTTCCAATGCTCTTGATTTGCTGCCTCTTCATAACAATGTGGCTCTGCTTCTATAAAATTACACCTCTCATAAACATCAGCAAGTGTTCTAACCTTCATTGGAGGTGTGTCTGAATCATAATCCTCTTCATTTAGAGGATGATCTTCTTGCACTTGATCTTCTTCTTCAGCTGCATCACTGGGATTGTTCTTCATTACCTTCTTTTCTTTCCAATCCCAATAAGCATCTTCATCCACTCTTACATCCCTTGAGGTGATTACCCTCTCATTGTCAACCATGAATACCCTGTAGCCTTTGGATTGACTACTATATCCCAGAAATATTCCTCTTTCAGCTTTGTAATCCAGCTTTCTTCTCTTTTCATCTGGAACATGAACATAGCAAAGAGAGCCAAACACTTTAAGGTGCTTAACTATTGGTTTCTTATCAGTCCATGCTTCAATGGGAGTCATCCCATCAATTGACTTTGTTGGGAGCCTGTTGATGAGATACACAGTAGTGTAGGTGGCTTCTGCCCAAAAACTTTGAGGAAGCTTCTTCTCCGCAAGCATGCTTCTTGCCATCTCCATCACTGTCCTATTCTTCCTCTCTGCTACTCTATTTTGTTGAGGAGAATATGGTACTGTTAGTTGATGAAGGATGCCATTCGAATTACAGAATTCTTCAAACACATTTGATATGAATTCTCCCCCTCTATCTGTTCTCAGCTTCTTCAATCTACAATTGCTTTGTGTTTCCACCATGCTCTTGAATTTCTTGAAGATTTCCAGAGTTGCCAATTTATTCTTTAGGAAGTAAATCCAAGTCATGCGAGTTAGATCATCAATGAATAGCATGAAATAGATATTACCACTCAAGGAGGGTGTGTGCATCGGGCCACAAAGGTCGGTGTGCACCAACTCCAGCTTCTCTAGGGTTCTTCCTTCTGTTGCAACCGGGAATGATTCTCTATGCATCTTTCCCAACTGACATGGCTCACAAACTTTTTCAGGAATTTGTATTTGTGGCAAGTCTCTGACATACTCCTTTTGTGCAGTAAGCTTCAAGGAGTGTAAGTTGGCATGGTCATATCTTCTATGCCACAAGTCACTTTCATCTACTTCACATTCATTCACCATCTCATCATGCATGCTCATGTTCATAGGAAATGCATTGTTCATTTTTGTTTTGCAAATTGTTTTGCCATTTACCAAGATCACACAACAATCATCTTCAAAGTTTACTTTGTACCCATTCTTAGTCATTTGAGGCACACTTAAAAGATTGTGCTTCAATCTAGGAACTAGCAAGACATCTTTAATGAATTTACCAACTCCATCATTGTTTATAGAAACAGTACCTTTTCCTTTGGACTTGAGAATGGCACCATCAGCTGTCTTGACTTCCACACGGATCAATTCATCCAAGTCCACGAACCACTTTGAGTTTTCTGTCATGTGACTAGTGCAGCCACTGTTAATGTACCACACACATTTTTCTTGCTTTTTTGAACTCTCACTTGCCATGAACATGAACTCTTGTTGGTTACCTTCAACAGGTTGAGCTTGTTGCCTTGTCTGTGGTTGTTCTTGCACTTATTGTTGTGCTTGATGTCCTCCACTTTGTTTAGCTTTGCAGAAGCGTTCAATGTGTCCTATCCTATGACAGAAATTACACTTCTTGTTCTTCCAGCACCTCTGCTCCAAGTGGTTTGTTTTTCCACAGTATTTGCAAGGAGAAAAATTGGTTTGTGAACTTGATGCTTCATTTTGGTACTTGTTGGTGCTCTTCTCTGGTTTTTGCTTGACTTCAAATTTGTTGTTGACATTCTTCTGCTTGGCTTGGAAAGCCTTTTCAATTCCGGCTTCAGCCTTTCTCCCATGTCTTTGCTCATGAGCCTCTAGCTTGCCAATTAATTCAGGAACTGACATCTGAGTGATGTCTCTTGATTCTTCAATTGCAGCTACTTTTGCTTCAAATCTATCAACCACCGTGTTGAGAATTTTCTCAACTACTCTGACCTCCGGGATCACTTCTCAAAACAACCTGATTTTATTGACGATGCTTTGAGCTTTTGAAGCATACTCCCTTTTTGTTTCAGCTTCTGACATCTTCAGCATCTCGAATTCTCTTCTCAAGGCTTGTACTCTTATTTGCCTTGTTTCCTTGGAACCTCTGAATTGCTTCTCGAGGATCTCCCTTGCTTCTTTGGCTGTTGTAGCTCCAACAATCAGAGGAAAAATTTCTTCTGAAACCAATGAAAACATAAATGAAACTGCAGTATTGTGTTTTTGCAGTCTTTTATTATATGTTCTTAATTGATTTACCGACATTTCTTCAATATCCTCTTCTTTAGAAAAGCCTTCTTCAATTAAAAACCACAAGCCATTGGCTACAAGAAAGGATTTCATCCTTATAGCCCAATAGTTGTAATTTTCTCCATAAAAAATAGGAGGTAAGGGTAAGGATGAGGTGGTTCTGCTTGCCGGTTGTGTATTCATTTTGTGGGTTAGTGTTTGGAAGGTATTTGAGGTTGAGTTTGAAAGATTTCAATGAATGGAACAAGCCCGAAAGAAGGAACCTGCTCCGCTACCAATTGTTGGCTTTTGTTTCTCAAAGAAAGGAACTTCAGCTCAAGAACATCGATGTTGAATCAATAACATCGATGTTTTTAGGCTACTCATCTTCAATTTCTCTGGTAGTGCACTTAGAACATCGATATTGAACTAAGAACATCGATGTTTAAATGCTACTGGAACTTCAAATGATTCTGCCGAGCTACTAAAACATCGATGTTGAAATTACAACATCGATGTTGTGACAATTCTCAACTTTAAACAATTCGGCAGAACAAAAATAACATCGATGTTGGGGTTACAACATCGATGTTTTCTGGGAAAAAACTGGAAAATTTCCAAAAAACTGAAGAGCACTCAAGTTGGTTTTCTAGGTTACTGTTTCATTGGTTTTCTCTCAATTCTTTTAATCACTCGACTTGAACACTAAATGAGCAAGCTAAGGAACAGTTTGTGAAGTGAAAAGCACTCAATGTATTTTTTTTCACTTGTAGAATTCAGATTACAACACTCAATATGTAGGCAGAAAATCAGCCTATAACCCAACAAATTCTACTCAGCTGACCCTACTACTTTAAGTAGTGGGTTTTGCTTTTTCTAAAACATCATATAAAACAAAACACACTTATAATCAGGATAAATTACACTATAACATGATAAGATTATTGATTACTAAAAGACACACTTTACCTAACATACTTTAATTAAAGGAGCCATTCCACTTAGCTTGATTGCTCTCCACTAACTTCTCCAACAGCTTGATTGTTTTCCACTAACATCCTCAACAACTCCACTAATACTCAACTAACAGCTTGGTCATACAGTCAACATACTCAACATAAACACCACAGGACAGCCTTGCACAGGTATCCTGATATTCGTTGTTTACATGGTAGCGGAGCAGGTTCTTATCCTTTGAGTCTGTGCTTCTTCCTTTCTTCATCTTCTTCTTTAGATCTTTACTATGTCTTCCTCTTCTTCCACCCTTTCCAGTTCCATCTCCTCCTCTTCTTCCTCTTCTTCCTCTCATTCCAATGCTGCTCAGGTTTTAGTTCAACCGCTCATTCCGTCCTAAGTGTTAGTAACATCCGCAATTATGTCCCTGCTAGGCTAGATTTCAGTAATTTTCTAGTCTGGCAAAGCCTTCTTTACACTGTATTCCAATCCCACCAGGTGTTAGATCTTATCGATGGAACTAGTGTGCCACCAGATGCCTTTCTGCCCTCTACCACACCTGATTCACCACCAGAACCCAACCCTCTATACACATATTGGCAACAGATTAATAGCACTTTAGTCACCTGGATCTATGCCACCATCAGCCCTGATCTTTTGAAACACATAGTTCGGCTTTGTTATCACCCTACCGCGCGAGAGGTTTGGTTGTCTGTAGAACAACTTTTCCATGATCACGTTCAGGCTCGGTATATGGAGTATCGTTCGGCCTTTGTTAATTCCAAAAAAGGAACTCAAACCATGTCTGACTATCTTCAATCCATTCGTCACATTGCTGACAACCTTGAGTCGATTGGTCGTCGCTTGACTGATGATGATATCATCATGCAAGTTCTTGATGGTCTCCCTGACGATTATAGCGATATCATTACTCTCATCACCTCCAAAAGTCCTCTTCCCTCTTTTTTCGAATTGCGTTCTCTTCTTCTTGCCCAGGAGGCACGCAAGGCAAAATCAACCTCTTTGTCCCCTTCTCCAAATTCTGATTCATCTCAGGCTTTATTTACTCAACACCACGATCGAGGCGGAGGCCGTGGTGGCCGTGGCGGTCGTGGTGGCCGGGGGGGACGAGGATATGGTCCTCCTCGCCGATCCTGGAACTCGTCTTCCTCTTCTCGGCCTCTATCCACTACTATTTCGTGTCCTTCACTGGCTGAT
This sequence comes from Turnera subulata, assembly GCA_028386065.3. Classification (NCBI taxonomy): domain Eukaryota; kingdom Viridiplantae; phylum Streptophyta; class Magnoliopsida; order Malpighiales; family Passifloraceae; genus Turnera; species Turnera subulata. Next base: position 18,127 of record JAKUCV010004399.1, read on the forward strand.
TCTTCTTCATCACCACCTTCTTTTCATCACTCTTCTTCTTCACGGGCTCCTCGCCCATCTGTTTTGGGACCTCCACCAGTGCAGTGTCAGTTATGTGATGCTTTCAATCACATTGCTCGTCATTGTCCTCAACAAAATTATGCAGGCTTCCATGAGCAACACACGCCCGTTTGGTATGCTGATACTGGAGCTACCAGTCACATGACCAACTCTACTTCTTCATTGGACTCTTTCCAAGAGTATCATGGCACTGATTCTGTTCAGGTTGGGGATGGTACGTTTTTTACCATCACCCATATTGGTTTCAAACTTTTTCACATTGGTTCTTATGTTTTTCATTTGTTAGATGTTCTTGTGGTACCCCATTTGACTAAGAATCTGATCTCTATTAAACGTTTTGCTTTTGACAATTCATGTTCCGTTGTTTTTGACTCCTTTGGATTTTCTGTGAAGGGTCGACGCTTCCAACATCAACAGATACGGTGCAGTGATCCAGGGTCTCTTTACTCTATTCGAGTTGCTCCTGGAGTGTCGTCTTCTTCTTCCCAAGCTTTAGCTCTTGTTCGTGTTTCCGGTGATCTATGGCATCGACGTCTATGTCATCCCGGACAACCCGTTTTGCAGCAGTTTTCTACTCAGTTTCCGTTTTTGTTAACCAATAAGAAATCTGAATTTTGTTCAGCTTGTCAGCAGGGAAAGCAAACTCAGTTGCCTTATCCCTCTTCCTTAGAACCTAGTCTAGGTTTATTTCATGTAGTACACTGTGATGTCTGGACTTCTCCAGTTTCATCTTTTACCGGTTATAAATACTATGTTTTATTTCTTGATGAGTATTCTAAGTTTTGCTGGCTTTATCCTTTACGTTCTAAAAGCGAAGTTTTTACTAAATTTCAACACTTGCACGCTGAAATTAAAACACAGTTTAATATTTCAATACGTTTTCTTCAAAGCGACGGGGGAGGCGAGTTTTGTAATGCTCAATTTGATTCCTTTTTGCGTGACAATGGTATCCTTCGTCGCTTGTCTTGTCCTTATACTCATCCTCAAAATGGAATGGCAGAGCGCAAACATCGCACCTTGTTAAATTCAATTCGTGCAGTCCTTTTCCAAGCTCATTTATCTCCTTCTTTTTGGGTTGAAGCTTTGCACTATGTCAATTTTATTCACAATCGCCTTCCCCATGTGTCTTTAAAATGGTCAAGTCCCTTTCAAGTACTCCATGGCCGAGCTCCTTGTTTTGATCAAGCTCGTGTTTTTGGATGCGCTTGCTATCCTTTAAACATGAGTCCTGGTCATCACAAATTAACACCCCGTTCTGATCTTCATATATTTCTTGGTGTCTCTCCTGATCATAAAGGATACCGTTGTTTTAATCCAACCTCTCGCAAGGTGGTAATCTCCAGGAACGTTGTTTTCATTGAAACTTCTTTTCCAGTAGCCAACACTACTACTACACAACCACTACGTCAAACCCTATCTTTTGATCCAATGGCAGTAACGCGTCTTCCCACGGTACTAGTTCCATCTCTATCTCTAACTCCTGTCCTTCCTATACTTTCGCGTTGTGACTCTCCAATTCAATCTATTTCTTCACCCTCTACTCCTTTAACTTCTTCCCCACGCACAATGCTACCCACAAACCCTCGCTCTTCCACTTCTTCTCAAACACAAACACTTCCTGCATCCTTGACCTTTCCAGTTCACCCTCGCTTATTCGACCCCGAACTCCCCTTACCCAACATAAATACATCAAACGAAAACACTTTTTTTGCTCCTCCTAACTCCCCTGAAACTTCTGATCCACCGGTTCATCGTATGACCACACGCTTGCGTGATGGCATACGTAAACCCAATCCCAAATACGCCCATCTCTCCACTATTACAGATACAGTTCCATGCACATACACACAGGCTGCAAAGGATGAGAATTGGCGCCAAGCTATGCACGATGAATATCAGGCTTTACTTGACAATCACACATGGTGCCTGGTACCCCCACCTTCCTCTTCTATCAACATTGTTGGCTCTCGGTGGGTCTATAGGAAGAAGTATAATTCGGATGGCAGTTTAGCTAGGCATAAAGCTCGCCTAGTCGCTCAAGGTTATACACAAAGGGCAGGGGAGGATTTTGAAGAAACATACAGCCCAGTTGTCAAGCCAGCGACAATTCGTACAGTCCTGATCATCGCAGTCTCTCATGGTTGGGATATACGACAATTGGACGTAAAAAATGCCTTCTTAAATGGCTTTTTACGTGAGGAGGTATACATGAAGTAGCCCCTGGCTTTGAGGATACTACCCACCCTGATTATGTTTGTAAGTTGCAGAAAACTTTATACGGTTTGAAGCAAGCCCCCGGGGCGTGGTACCAGCGTTTTGCAACATTCTTGATGGCCAATGGTTTTTCGGTTACTCATTCGGATGCATCTTTGTTTACTCTCCATTCATCACAAGGAGTGGCTTATTTATTATTGTATGTCGATGATATCATACTCACAGCCTCCTCATCCACTCTTTTGTGTAGTTTGCTCTCTCTTCTTAAACAGGAATTCTCCATGACAGATCTTGGAGACTTACATTATTTCCTGGGTATGCAAGTTTCTCGGTTGCGTGAAGGACTGTTATTGCATCAACAGAAGTATCTTCTTTCAATCTATGAGCGTGCTGGTGTCCAGGATCTTAAACCCGCACCTACACCTATGCAGCCCCGACTACAATTATCGCTTAGTCAAGGTATTGTTCTTCCTGAACCTGAGCAACGTATATATCGTACAGTAGTGGGAGCACTGCAATACTTGACTTTCACCAGGCCCGACATCTCATACGCCGTCAACTCGGTGTGTCAATACATGCATGCTCCAACAACTGAGCATTGGAAGGCGGTAAAGCGTTTGCTGCGTTATCTCTCTGGTACTCGCACTTCTGGTTTTCTTCTCAGACCCACCAACATCCGAAATCTGGTAGCATACAGTGATGCCGATTGGGCAGGCTGTATCGATACAAGACGGTCCACCTCTGGATATTGTGTTTTCCTTGGAAGTAATCTGGTTTCATGGTCAGCCAAGAAACAGCCAACAGTCTCCCGCAGCAGTGCAGAATCCGAATATCGAGCTCTTGCAAGTGCAGTAGCAGATGTTTCTTGGATGCATAATCTTCTTCATGAGCTACGCATTCCGATTGCACATCCCACACCAATACATTGTGACAATCTATCTGCAATTTTTTTGGCCAATAATCCAGTGCAGCATCAAAGAACAAAGCACCTAGAAATTGACATTCATTTCATCCGTGAACGAGTTCAGCAGGGTTGGATTCAAGTACTCCATATAGATTCCGCACAACAATTGGCAGACATCTTTACAAAATCTCTTGGCATTTCAAATTTTCAGTTGTTAAGGAACAATTTGAGTTTGGTTTGCTCAACCACCCTCCAATTGCGGGGGAGTATTAGATGATGATAGTTAGTTATATATTCTGATCTACTCATGTAGATAGAAGTCTAGTTTATGTATACTACTTGTAACCTGACTTGTATTCTTACTCAACATAAACACCACAGGACAGCCTTGCACAGGTATCCTGATATTCGTTGTTTACAGTGGAGAGGCTCTCCTTCTTCATCTCTTGGAATCTGTCATCCAAATGAAATAATGAAAAATCCCCGGATCATAATCTGGACATGCAACAAGTTGAAGAATGCAAAAACTTGGACTACAGAGAGAAAGAATGCAGAAGTATGAGCTTGTGAAAAGAGGGAACAAAATCATTGTAGGACCAAAACTCGACGCATTTCTAGGAGTAACACATAATGCACTGTTCTTAAATGCAATCATAAAATTTTGGTGGCCATACTGAAGGAAAATATTAGGACATGCAATTGGCAGGGGGGTGACAATGCCTTCTCACCGTTTAAAGTCTCTGCTGGTTGGAAATATCATAAGTAAAAATAACACAAGTAAACCCTACCTCAATGGCAGACTCCAGACCAAGATGCTCCTCATGGAACCAGTCTTCACACATGATGCATTTGTATCATCTCTTCTTGTTCTTCAACATTTGGATCAGGATAGAGACGCTCACAGGTATAGTATAAACCCTTGATTGTACGAGTTTTCAGCATTTCTGTATCCTTTTTTGGGAAAAAGCTTGCAATATGATGCCCCAAACTTCGAATCTCCATGGTCACACTGAAAGCTTCTCTTAGTCCATTACTCAACAACCTTTTTGAAATGGCAAACAAAGAAAAGAGAATAAACATCAGCAAAAAATACCAAGACACGGAGCTTAAAATTTGTTCATGAGATGGTATTTTTTTCCTCTGAAATTCCATATTCGGCTTCGAAGTGCTGACCTTGAGTAAGCGTTTTAAGCTTTCTTCAAAATTCCTGGACAACCTTACAGCTGCTAGGAATTCTAATACGAGCAACGGGAGACTAGTGGTATTCCATATTTTCTTAGGAATATAAATTCTTAATACTTGCAGATATTGTGGTCCACCAGCATGGAATCACTTTCAGGACAACAAAGAGTGTTACTGGTTCTGGGTGAAATTTCACAGGTATGGACTGTCCCTGGCACTGATTGCTTCCGGAAAATAATGATACACTAAAAATTGTACAGTACTTATCACAAAAATTGAACAATGATAAAGCTCAAAAAAAAAAATGTACAATGATACAGTACTAATGTACAAAAATTGTACAACATCCTTCGTATTAGGGAAGAGCAACGAAAAGCTTACAGCTCAAAAATAATGAAAATAATTTTCACAACCAACACAGAATTCTGCATTCTGCACACATCCACTGTGATGCTAAGTCATCTCTACCATTCTCAAAAATTATGGCATCTGTCGAGAATCCCCAACACACCTTGAGGAGCTGTGCTGCTACTGACACATCTCAGGGTGGAAGCAACCCTTGTATTATAACACAGCAACAGAAACCAACCATGAGCAACCCTTGTATTATAACACAGCTGCAGAAACCAACCATGAACAGGCATCCTTTTCTGTACTTCCAAAACATTATACGCTTCACAGAGAACCCTTTATTGCACAGCTAATTCATCATTCTGCAACATATCAAGGCATCTGATCAAATCCTTCCACATACAGAGAGTTAAAGAGTTCTCTTGCATGTCTAAATAATCACAAATTTGTGGGACTCCAACAGCAATGCACATGCCACTAGTGAGGATGCTATAGTACTCCATTAGGCTTCAACAAATGCTTTTCCATAGTTTGCAATAGCAGTGACGCCTCCTCAGCACGCCCTACCTTTAGTAAACCATCCGCCAAAGTGGAATAAGTGACAACATCTGGTGAAATTCCTGTACGAGACATACCCTCGAACACTTCCTTAGCTTCATCAATCTTTTGCATCTTACAGTATCCACTAATGAGGATGGTGTAACTACGAATATCAGGTGTGTAACCACTGCTCAACATCAGATCAAACACTTCACTAGCTTTATCCAATTCTCCGCACGAACAATATCCATTCATTAGTGAATTGTACGTGACGACATCAGGGCGGATACCCAATTGATCCATACCTTCGAGCAAAGCTTGACCGTCCGAAAACCTGCCATCTTTGCAAAAAGCATTGAGCAACATATTGAAGATGACAACATTTGGTGAAACTCCAGTACGAGATATACCATCAAAAACTTCCTTAGCTTCATCTACCATCTGCATCTTACAGTATCCGTTAATGAGGATGCTGTAACTATGAAGATCTGGTGTGCAATCAGTGCTCATCATCAGAACAAACACTTCTCTAGCTTTATCCAATTCCCCGCACGAACAATAGCCATTCATTAGTGAATTGTAAGTCACGACATTGGGACGGATCCCCAATTGATCCATACCATTAACAACTTCCACAGCTTCATCTACCTTTTGCTTCTTACAATATCCATTAATGAGGATGTTGTAACTATGAAGATTAGGCGTGCAACCAGTGCTCATCATCAGATCAAGCACTTCTCTAGCTTTATCCATTTCTCCGCGCGAACAATATCCATCCATTAGTGAACTGTAAGTGACGACATTTGGACGGATACCCAATTGCTCCATACCATCAAAAACTTCCTTAGCTTCATCTATCTTTTGCATCTTACAGTATCCGTTAATGAGGATGTTGTAACTACAAACATTAGGTGTGCAACCTTTGCTCGTCATCAGATCAAACACTTCTCTAGCATTATCCATTTCTCCGCGCGAACAATATCCATCCATTAGTGAACCGTAAGTGACGACATTTGGACGGATACCCAATTGCTCCATACCATCAAAAACTTCCTTAGCTTCATCTATCTTTTGCAGCTTACAGTATCCGTTAATGAGGATGGTGTAACTATGAAGATTAGGCGTGCAACCCGTGCTCATCATCAGATCAAGCACTTCTCTAGCTTTATCCATTTCTCCACGCGAACAATATCCATCCATTAGTGAACTGTAAGTGACGACATTGGGTTGGTAGCCAAATGCAACCATTTTGTCAAACAAATCCACGGCCTGTGCCATTTTTTCCCCCTTGCAAAGTCCATTAATCAATGTGGTAAAGATGACAACATTGGGTTGCAAACCCAGCTTAAGGATTCTTCCAAAAACAGACACCGCCAAATCCACACGGCGTAACTTGCAGAAACAATTGACCAAAATGGAGAGTGTGTAAACATTGGGAGCGAGTCCCCGCAGTTCCATTGGTTCGGACAGAGAGATTACTGCCTCGTAATGCCCCATTCGGACAAGGGCCGATAATAAAGAAGTGAACTTGCGAACATCAGGCAAGGGAACCTCGTCAAGCATTCCACGGAAGCAAGACAAGGCATCCTCCAGATTAGCATATGTGGGTTTGGTGTTGGGTACATATCGTATTTTTGTTTCGGGTTTGTTGTATTTGTGATGTTTTGATCTGGGTTGTGTTTTGTTGTGCCTGGGATTGTGTCTGCCTCCACTAACACTGCTATTATAACTGTAAGTGCGAAGAAGAAGACGGCGAGAAGACGACTCACCGGCGAAGTGCAAGCGAGGAAGGGGCGGTGATATGTTTGGGACAACAACAGCCATGTGCAGCTGCTGCCCGTGAAGAACGAAACTGCAAGGGATGCTTTGCTCCATCTCTACCTTCTCTCCAACAAACAAGAATTCCCTTTATTTTTTGAGAAGCCGTTGAGGCTGCCGGCGACAAGGTTGTGGGAGTACCACCTTATATCTTGACCACCTATAAAGTTTTGTGGATAACGTGTGGAAAAAATTGCAGAAACCTTTGTTATTTGTTAGTGCCACCTTATATCTTGACCACCTATCATAAATTATTTCTATTTTGGGATTAAAGTATTTGAGCCTAAATTTGTTTATGAAAAATTCGGGAACTTGTCTAAAAACTCGAAACTTATTGAGTGGGGCCTGAATTTGTGAAAGCTCGACTCGTTTATCTTGTGAGCATAAATTAAACTCATAAAATAAATTGGGTTTGAAGTTTATTAGTAAGTATTTGTCAACTCATTTTTAGTAACAAAAATAACCCTTCATTTTTATATTTTAGAATAACTACACAAATTATTTTTTAAAATAAAATAGTTATTTTAGTCACTAACAAAGACTTTTAATATAATATTTATTAAATGTGAAACTTTTTTCTTTTTTTAAGACCTTCTCATGTATCCTCTGGGTAGAAAAAAAAACTGTTTAATTTTTATATATAAGAGTTGACAAATACAATAATAATTAATCATATCAAATGTTAATTTAGACATTATAGAAAAAATTCTAAACTTCATTTATTTCAAAATTTGAAATATTAAATTTTTGTTGGTGATTTATCATGTGCCCCTCAGTATAAGACAGGAAAATCCTATTAATTAAAAGACATCAGCTGAAAAGTCCAACTCATACATATCTCTCAATAAAAAACCTCAACCTAAACCTTAATTCCATCCTAAGATAAAATGAGAGAAAAGTGTGGGTACTACTTTATGTGATGTGATTTTCTTCATTAATGACTACTAGTTATGCATGCAAAGGAGAAGCGGAAGGGTATGGGCTGTGAGTCTCCGCAAATTGTCAAAACAAATTAAATGAACCGTACCCTTCTTCTTCCAAAACCCTCCCCTTGCAAATCCTCATGCTTTCCCTTATTATTCTAAATTTTGAACAAAATTAACTTTTGTTCAGCTGCACTTATGTGCATTTTAGTGGGGTTTTCCCCTTCCTTGGGTTGTTGAAATTAGAGTGGATGGCGGATGGCAACGACAACAATGACGGTGATGATGGAGACAGTGACAATGAAGATAACGACCCGGATTTTAAAGGTGTAGATGGAACTTGGGCTTATACAAAAACATGATCTCTTTTATCTTTTTTAATATTAAGCAGTCCCTAGGAATTGAGATAGCTTTTTTATCTACAAACCCATAAATACCTTAATGCATCCTAACCCACTAATATTTGTAACTGACACTCAAAAGGGGAGAGAATTAAGGGAGGAAGGAGGATAAAAAATTATTAACCAGAGAGAACAAACTGGCTGGAATGGCTGAAAACACTGTGCTTGGGTCGTCCCCTCCCCAAGGCTCGGCGAAACCCACTGGAGATGAGGATGACCGCACCCGTGCGAGCAAGAAGGCGAGGATGCGGGACGGGGGCCTGACCCACGGCGCTGCGAGAGCTGCTGACGGAAGCCCTGTGGCGGGAGATGAACCGGACGGGACAAGAAGAAAGACCTCCTACAAGGACCTTGTCATGGGTCATGCTGCGCAGGAACCGGAAGTGGAGGAAGACTCAACTGAGACCGAGGACTTTGAAGTCTTCTCCGACTCCGACTCCGACGAACCCGACTGCCCAACCATTCGCCTCTCAGCGGCGGAGAAAAGAAGGTTGTACCGACACTGGAGGTATGCTTTAATAGTAAAAGTGCTGGGAAAGAAGATTTGTTATCGTTTTCTGCTCAATAGACTGAATACCATCTGGCTTACCACTCGTAATTTCACTCTAGCTGACTTGGGAAACGATTATTACATTGTGAAATTTGGTTGTCCACAGGACTCCCGTAATGCTCTACACGGTGGTCCCTGGACGGTAGCTGAACATTACCTTACCATGCGCCCTTGGAGACCCTACTTCGACCCTTATGAGGCCTCAATCGATAGTGTGGCTGTTTGGGTTCACTTCCCAAACTTGCCAATGGAGTTCTATGAAATTGACTTCCTAAAGAGGTTGGGGAACCGCATTGGGCGCACTATCAAGGTGGACCGCAACACTTTGAATGCCGAAAGGGGACAATTTGCCAAGGTTTGTGTTGAGGTAGACCTAACCAAGCCACTACTGGCCAAGTTTCGCATGGGGAGGCGAGTGTGGCGTGCTGAGTATGATGGACTCCACTTGGTGTGCTTTGAATGCGGGTTGTATGGACATAAAGAGGAGCTCTGTCCGAATAAAGGCATGGAATCTGAGGCGGTCATGAAGGGCTCTCCAATCCCCACTACCTACCGACCGGGTGCAGCAGCTCCCAAAGTTAGGCCGGAAGTGTATGAAGCTCGGGGACAATGGATGCTAGTCCAGAAGAAGGGACGAGGGAGGAGGAATCCAATTGCTAAACAAGGTACCGCAACTAGCTCTCGATTCGACATTCTGCAGGAAATGGATGAACAACCCATTACGGATATGCAACCTCCAATGGAGAAGGGTGAAGGTAGTGGTGTTGTTAAGCCGATCAATGGAAAAATTCAGAAGTCTGTGGTACAGCAGGGGTCTAATGTCAATGCCATGGAAGTTGAAGCTGTAGTGCCTGCACCGAAGTCTGGGATGGGGTCTGATGTGTTGGTCACTGAGCCAACTAATGGTGGACTAGACAAAATGGGTGTGGAGCTCGTGTTCCCGAGGCGGCCAAGGTCTTCTTTGAGTAATAGAGAGGGCAGAAATTCTGCAAGGGCAGCACCATTAAAGGATATCACTAATGTTGACAAGAACAAGGCTAAAGAGGAGGTAACATATCGCAGACGCAGCCGTAGCAGATCAGTCATAAGGGGTTCTAAGGCGCCACTAATTGTGGATGGTGAAATTATGGGAGATAATTGTTATATGATGGTTGATGAGGCGGTTCCTCCTGCACTCCTTAGCACTGTTAATGTGGCACAAGTTCAGTCGGGAATCCCGGAACTGAATGCAATTGTGATGGATGCTTCGGATGACAGAAACAATGCATCAATTACCAAATGGGATCCTCAAGATGCTATCCAATGCTTTAAAGATCGCGGGGGAGAGGCTGCAGCAGGCCTCCCTACAAGCATTTGTGACTCCACAACATCTGCCCGAGACCTGCCAGAAAGTATTTCACATATGAGCACCCGGAATTCGGGAGAGCCTGATGCTGCAATGAATGCTGTGGATGAGGAGAATGTTCCTCATGGTACCTCGGAATAAATTTTGGTATGTGGTTATACACTCTCCTATTTCCCTTATGAATAAAGTCATCTATTGGAATTGTAGAGGTGCTCGAAGTAGATGACTTCATAGCATCTTAAGGGACATTATGAGGATGCATCGTCCAAATTTAGTGGTTCTCTCTGAAGTTCGTGTTAGTGGGGTGACTGCTGAAAGAGTGGCCCGTAGCATGGGTCTAATATTTGTTCATAAGGTGGAAGCGTAAGGATTTTCGGGTGGTATCTGGGTTTTGGCTCCGGGTCAAGTTTCTGGTGTTCAGATGCTGCAAGATTCATCCCACTTTGTGCACATGAAAGTAAGGAGTCAATATAATAGCTGGTGGTTACTAACTGTGGTGTATGTTAATCCTGACCAAACCCTAAAAGACTTGTTCTGGAGGGAGCTCACGGAATTAAGTGCTGGTATAAACCATCCTTGGGCTGTTGTGGGGGATTTCAACGATTTCTTGTACAGCCATGAGAAGATTGGGGGACGACCTACCGATATGCAAAGATGTATTAAATTTCAAATGCGGTTGGAGGATTGTAACTTGTTGAACATGGATGCGGTTGGGCCCAAGTTCACTTGGAGAGGGCCGAAGCGAGCTGGATATCAACGCATCTTTGAAAGATTGGACAGAGCTGTTGTTAATGAATCGTGGAAGTTGAAATTCCCTGATGCTTCTCTTAGAAATCTTCCCCGGGTCAAATCTGATCATCACCCCGTTCTTTTGCTATTAAAAGGTTCTTCTTCTCCGTTCCCCAAGAGGAGACCCTTTCGATTTGAAGCAGCTTGGCTGGGGCATGAACATTTCCAAACATTGATGCGTGATAAGTGGAATGCGGAAGTTTCAGTGGATCAGGCCTTGGAGAAATTACAATCTGATTTGAGGTCGTGGAACAAAGCTGTCTTTGGTAATATTTTTGATAGGAAAAAAGAATGCTTGGCCCGACTCCAAGGCATCCAACAATTACTCACCCATTCAAGATGCCCCAACTTAGAAAGGAGTGAACAAGAAGTGATTCGAGAGTACAATATCATTCTTCAACAAGAGGAAATGCTTTGGTTCCAGAAATCCAGATCAATGTGGATCAACCAAGGGGACCGCAATACTCGGTTCTTTCACCTGACCACAATCATAAGAAGGAAAAGGAACAGGATTGAGGGCCTATGCAACTGTGATGGCGATTGGGTTTGGGATGAAGCTGCCCTTCATGACATGGCAACCCAGTACTACCATCATCTATTCACTGAAGAGGTTCATAATAGACCTAAGTTGATTCATGCTGTGCAATTTCCGGAATTAGAGGAGAGGGAGATGGCGCTGTTGTGTAGAGGAGTGACTGATGCTGAGATTAAGAGGATGATATTTGACATCGGTGCTTTAAAAGCTCCAGGCCCGGATGGATACCAAGCTGTATTTTTTCAGATCCAGTGGAGCATTGTGGGTCCGAATGTTTGTAAATTTGTGAAAAATGTATTTGAGGGGACGGAGAACTTTACAGGTAAAAATCCAACTTACTTAGTTCTACTACCTAAAGTGGACCAACCCGAGTATATTGAGCAATTCAGACCCATTGGGCTTTGCAATGTAGTGTACAAGGTTGTTGCCAAGCTACTTGTAAGCAGAATTAAAGCCATACTCCCAAAACTCATTGGGCATCAGCAAAGCAGTTTTGTGCCAGGGCGTCACATTGTTGATAATATTGTGGTGGCACAGGAGGCAGTCCACTCCATGCAAGGCACTACATCAGGAAGACAGTATATGGCAATTAAAGTGGATTTTGAGAAGGCATATGACCGACTCAGTTGGGCCTTTTTAGCTGAATCTCTCCACATTGTTGGCTTCCCTACAGTATTAACAGATCTCATCATGCAATGTGTGACTTCCTCTACTTTACAGGTGCTGTGGAATGGTGCTGAAACTGCTCAATTCTCTCCTTCAAGAGGTGTTCGACAGGGGGATCCTCTATCTCCCTATTTATTTGTGATTTGTTTGGAAAGACTTTCTCTTTTAATCAAAGACGAGGTACGAAGAGGCAATTGGACTCCCTTGAAGATTGGAATCAGCGGCCCCGATATCTCTCACCTCATGTTCGCAGATGATCTCATTCTCTTTGGGGAAGCTAATGACCAGCAGATGACAATTATGAAGCGCTGTTTAAAGATGTTTTGTGATGCCTCTGGGCAAAAGGTGAGCCTAGCTAAAACCCAATTATTCTTCTCCAAGGGTGTTGGGCGTGATATGGGAGCACGGCTTGCAGAGATGAGCGGATTTTCTGTCACTAAAGATCTAGGGAGATACCTGGGCGTGCCCATAATTCATGGCAGAGTGGCTAATGCAACATATTGGAACATTGTGGATAAATTGAGGGGGAAATTAGCGTCTTGGAAAGCCAATAACCTCTCGTTAGCAGGGCGCATCACACTTTGTAAATCGGTGCTCTCGGCCATCCCTATCTATACCATGCAATCCACTAGCATTCCCAAGGGTGTATGTAGGGAAATTGAACGGTGTTGTCGAGATTTCATCTGGGGCAGTGGTGCTGAAAAGAGGAAGATCCACCTTCTAAATTGGGAGACTCTTTGCTGTCCAATAAACTGTGGGGGATTAGGTCTGCGGCAAATGGACAAGCTCAATGATGCCTTTCTCATGAAGCTAGCTTGGGGTATGATCAATCAAACTGACAGCTTATGGGCGCAGGTTCTGGTAGCAAAATACGTCGTGAAGAGTGGGGATGACTGGTTTATCAAGCCCTTTGGAAGAAAGTCCCATTTATGGAGGGGGATCGAGAAAATTTGGGGACAGGTACTAGAAGGCATCCAATGGGTAATCGGTAATGGCTTCTCTGTAAAGTTTTGGATTGATTATTGGTTGGAGGGTGAACACTCACTTCTCAACCAAGCACTAGCGATGTTGGACAGCTCGGAACTCAACAAAAAGGTTCATGAGTATGTTACTCCGAGTGGTGATTGGAATTGGGATGTCCTCGGTAGGCTGCTACCTGCGGATATTATCTTGAAGATTCGAGCATGTGCCCCTCCTAACCCTGCGGCTGGCCTTGATACTATGATATGGCAGTCTTCATCTTCAGGTATGTTCACTGTTGCATCAGCCTATCAAGACTTGCATAGTAATGTTGAACTTGATGACGGTGACTTATGGCGCCGGGTGTGGAAATGGAAAGGTCCCCAAAGGATTCGTTCGTTCCTATGGTTGACAGTGCATGATAAACTCTTAACTAATTGTGAAAGAGTTAGGAGGCACTTAGCACATGATGATAGTTATGAGGTATTCCATTGGCCGGAAACAACCTTACTTGTCCTAAGGGACTGCCCCAGAGCCCGTATGGTGTGGGGCTCATTGATGGACAGGGCAGTTTTCCCTACTTTCTTCCAATGTGATCTTGTGCCTTGGATTAAGCTAAACCTCTGTAGTATTTGGAGAGGCTTTTCGGATTGTGAGTGGCAGTTAGTCTCTGGGGTAACCTGTTGGCTCCTGTGGCGAGCTCGGAATGATAGATGGGCCAAAGGTGATTTAAATATCTTCCTACATGTTAAGGCTGTACTCTCTTATATTGAGGAAATCCGGTACGCCTTTACTTTGGAAGAGACACTTCTGGGACCTTATGTAAAGGTTGAAATCCCCGTGTGGTGGAAACCGCCTCCTTTATGGGTAGTTAAGCTAAACACGGATGGAGCTGCAAAAAAAAACCCGGTTCTTGCGGGTGCGGGAGGCCTGGTACGGGACGAGAATGGGCATTTCTTGGGAGGTTTTGCTAAGAAGCTTGGATTCTGTTCTGCCCCTACGGCTGAACTTTGGGCTGTTCTGCTGGGTCTAGAGATGGTATGGGACTTAGGATATAGGAAAGTTGAGCTGGAAGTTGACTCTCAATATGTGCAGCATCTTCTATTGGGTTCGGAACCCCCGAGGAATGGACACTTTGCTCTTGTGAGCAGGATTCATTCCTTCCTTAGCAAGGAGTGGAGTGTCAGTATAACTCACATATATAGGGAAGCTAATAAATGTGCTGATGTATTAGCTAATTTAGGTTGCAATTTTTACTTGGACTCTGAATTATTTTTTGCTCCTCCTCACTGTATTCAGGAGGTTTTAAGATATGATTGTCTGGGCGTTGCCCAAAGTCGCATTGTAAGGCACTAGTGTCCTTATTATGGCCGTTTAAGGCCACTGTTTTCACCAAAAAAAAACCCACTAATATTTACCCCACATCCGAGCTTGAACCTCAATGGCCTTGGCGGAAACCAAGGGCTTGTGGCGCTGAGCTGAACACGCTCTGACAATTCAAGGTTTAAATTGGTGAAAAAGAAATGGAAATCATTGGGAAAATATTTTTTATTGCTCTACTAATTTACAAGTATCTTCCCAATGATATATTCTGCTGCTGCTGCATATCGACATTAGAACCGAAAATGTTAAAAAACGGGATTTCACATTGGTATGAATGAGAATTTTTTGATTTGATCTTAACTGCCTGATAGATTTGCAAAACTAAGAACAAGTCGAGGATTTGTAATCCTAGAGGAGATAAGAAAAGCCAGAAAGAGAGCTTTTGTGAAAAAAAACTTGCATACCTCTCAATGTTTAAGTAGGAGTTGTTAGAAATATTGAGATGGTGATGAGGAAGAAGAAGAAGAGAAGAGAAGAAGGGATGCAGTAGCCGGAAGAGCCGATGGCTCATTTCAATCTAATTCAATCGTCCTTGGTAATAAACTCAGTACAATATATAATGAGGAGAATACTGTGTGTTAGGTGTAACAATGGCATACATAATATACACGTTTTATAACACTCCCCCTTGGATGTCATTGTGTGTTGGGTAGAATACGCTTCGGGAAACTGCCTCATTAAAAGCCTTACCAAGAAAAACTCAGTGGGATAAAAACTTGGTGAAGAAAAAAAGAGTGCAGTGCGTATTCTACTCCTCCTCATTTTGGCCTCTCTAGATTTCTTGATCTCGTTGCATGCCAATTGTTTTTGTCAAGAGAACATTTGGTGACAGATACCAAGTTCGTTCACTTTTGATACAGCACAACATTAATTGGACAGTGTTGACAGCATTATCTTCATAATTTGTTGTTGGAGCACCTCCCTTGTCATCTTACTTTTGTGGTCTTGATGATATAGCAATTTTATGTATAAAGTGGTAGCAGATGTCCATCTGTGCTTTTATGGATCAAATAAAGGACCCGCATCTGCAAAGACCAACTTGCCAATAGGCTAAAGTCAAATGCTTCCGGCTTCATGTTACTAGCGATATAAATTTTTAGTTAGATAGAGTACTTCAGGACCAATCTAACAACACGATATTTGGAAGCTTCTTCAGGAGTTCCAATAATATTTAAAACACAATCATAAATATAAGCAACAATAAGTGCAACTACATAGATCATATATGCAAGAATAATTATACTTCACATACTCAAAATTTAGTTTAAACCATGTAAAGATCAATTTTAACTTAATATATTCGTATATTCCCGGGAATTAGTTGCTTCAAGCAACTTGAATCCTTCAGTGATTCTCATGCATATGTCATGACTTATGGATCCGTAAAAATATAGGCTGTAATAGCATCCATTTGATGCATTCCTAATTCTTTTCATATAATTCCAGACTTATCAATAATAATTGCATCCACCACAGGGGAGTATATCTCCTCACAATTAATACCAGGTCATTTGGGTAAAACCTTATGCTGTAAATCGTGCTTTATATCTTACCATTTATTATTTTTTCGCACAAAACCCATATTCATATTTATTTATTTCAGGTACCTGTGTTACTTCTGGAACTTTATCAATTGTGTCAGAAAACCTCTTCTGGAGGACATTTAATATGAACCTCTACTGGAGAAAATCTTTTCTAACTGGGGCCATCTTATCTCTTTTGCTCCATTCTCTCTATTGAGAATTTTGTTTTCTTTTGGAACCGAGTTTATTCTACGCTTCTTGCGTACTTTAAATTCATTTCTATACTTGTTCTTCTGGAACATTATTTTGATCAGGAGTATTTGCAGCTGGTATATAAGATTCAGTCACTTTATGTGTCTGGCAATTTCATATCAATTTTTCCTGCAAATGAATCATCTTTTGAACTTCAGGTCCACACTAAATTGTTTGAGGATCAACAACTATATATTGATAATATATTTCAATAATATCTTGATCCAGCTGCTCATTTTCTCCCCCTGATGTTGGGTATACACACATATCGAATTAACAATAAACAAATCTTGCTATAAATGAATCTCCAATACTTTAGTCAATAGTTTCAATAACGTTGTAATTCATGGAGACTCATACCCAACATCTATTCCTAATCTTCTTTAAAGACCAACTTTACTATGCTGTGGTGGAGCATTTGGGACATAATCAACAGTCCGAAGATGGGAGATATTTTGTGACCAATAACCAATTAAATGGGGAGACCTTATGATAACTTGTTGGCTTGATGCACACAAGTGCTGCTGCGTGTAAAATACCGTTTTCTCAAATAGTCATATTTCATCAATGGTCATGTAATCAATTGTCAATGTTCCCCCAGATCTGTTTGGGTTTATTTCCAATGATATACGTTACCCATTGAAGAAATATACCAGCATTATCTAGACATATAGTCTAATAACATAAGTAGGGATATGTACCCGCAAGTGGCCAAATTATTAAATTAGTGCGCACGATGCCAACTTGCGTCACACAATGGACCATCTAGTCGATGCATCGTGAAAATTTTCTAGATGGTCAACACGGCGGATTTATTAATCCGCGTTCATGTCTCTGTATTATTCCCAATCTCGCTGGTGATTCTAGGCCAATGTCATCTTAGGAAGGCCGTATAATTAATTTTGCAGTAAACAAACACATGGAAATTCATTGATTGTAAAAACTTCTGGTTTTTCAATGAATGACCCAATACATTTCGTGCATCACTATTGACCCGGGATGGCCCAACCGGTCATGCCAAACAATAAGTCCATGTACCAACTTCAAGTTGGTGCCAGCTTCAGGCTGCTATTTATGTGCCAGCTTCAGGCTGCTATATATATGCCAGCTTCAGGCTGGATATCTTAGAAAAATTATTTACCAGCTTCTTGCTGGTGCATACTAACTATAAATTACATATCTATCAGTCAACTTCTAGTTGGTCTCAGCTTCGGGCTGTATAAACTTGTGTATTAAAACACTTAAAATTGCTAGCTTCAGGATAGTGCATTTTAGGCTCTGGCTGGATATGGTAAGTTTAATAACTTAGATTGCTAGCATCTGGCTGCAATATATGTGCCAATTTTAGGTTTATATCTGCCACTCATGTCGGAAAAAATCAGAATTATTCAGCAATAATTAAATGTGGAGGCAAACATTTCAAAAACAGCTTTGGAGTTTTGTAAAACCGAAAAAATCTTCAGGATCTTTTCGGAGATAAGAATAGGGGTCCACATTTGAAATACTGACACACGGCTATCTAAGCTCAGGCTATAAAAGAGGGCAGTATTATGTGGTGAAACATATAGATTCAGAAAAATCACATAAAGATAAAATAATGCCTTCCCCAGCAACTGTCTTCTTTGTTGAGGGTGCCTCTCTAGGAAGGAGGAACAGGCTAGCATATAGCATGATGAATGAGCAGCAAGAGGAATTACCGAATGATCTGGCGAGAATTCCTTGTTTAGTGTTTGTTGATGAACTATATTCATCTAGGTTCTTTGTAACTCCTATGAAAGAAACATTCTTCCTAGATGACCAAAGCAATCTAAGGGCTTCCTTTTATGGCTCGGCTAACTCTATTATGTTTTTCATATCTAATAGACTGCAGGAATTTCAGCTAGAGCCTTCATGTCAAATTTTAAATCAAAGCAGTTATTATCAGGTTTCCATGATGGCTCGGAGCGTCCCAAGGGTGACTAGGTTACCACCTACATGGCCTAAGGTACGACTTTTACTGTGGAATTGCAGGGGTGTAGCAAGAAGGTCTCAAGACTTTGTGCGTACCTTAAGGGATCTGAAGAATCAGTACAAGCCTAACATGGTACTGATTACTGAGACTTTGTGGCAAGCAGGAGAAAATCATGGTGTAATCCCACTCCGTTTTCCTGCAACGAATCGGTTTGAGATACCTGGAGAAAATAATATGGGTGGCATGTGGTTCTCCTGGAACGACAGCGTTAGGGTCAACATTAATGGTGAGGCTCAGAGTTTCAGGGTTAATGTTGAGCCCAACAGATAGATTACTGTTTAAACATATGTATGAGAACCATTCTTCTTTGAATGTTCTCCAGTTATGGATCCGTTTATGCAATAATAATATGCATGTTTACTTTGAGCCCTTTCCATTTATTATCTCATTTATGCCCACAGGCACAAATAATTATACTGTCTTATTCACTTCAGGGAATAGATCAGAGTCAATTCATCGGGATCCATAATAATTCATTTTATTACTAGGGGTGTCTGTACTCTTCAAGAGTATATGCTCTTCAGAGCGTAAATATACGATCTTCTAGATCATATTTAAAAACATGCGTTCTTCAGGAACATATTCGAATTTATGCTCTTCTGGAGCGTGTTAATCTTTTTCTCATTTCGAGATATCATAATATGTTATATTGACATCCACACATATAATTCTCCCCCTGTGGATGTCAATTTTGCAATGTCTTCGAGACTAATGCTTGAGGCATTATTCTAGAAACAATTATAAAGCACTGAAAAGTAAAGAAAATAAAATGCAAAGCGTAATAATTTAAACTGAATATAAAATAAATTGAATATAAAATGAATTGTTAAGTAAGTATAATATCCACCTTATGGTGGTCATACAATTTCCATCTTCTGGTGGTAATAGTTTTTATTTTCGATTGTCCTTTGAAGGATCTTTTGAACGGTAAGACTTCCAGTCTTCATTGTATATTTTTTTTATTATTGAGTCTGTTGGACTCTTATATTTAGTCTTCCAGACTATATGTAAATTCCTGTCCGCATTTAATACCCATAATAAATTTCTTCTGGAAGTTATAAGGGTTTCGAATAACATAATTTAAATAAAATTTAAAACTTAAATAAAAGAAATAAACATGGGTCTTTCTTTAATTAGCCCAATGAAGAATTAAATAACCGAAAAATTAAAATCAATGGGCCTTACATAAATTAGCCCAATTAAAAATTAAATTATCGCAAAGTAAATGCGGTGGACCTTATACGAGCCCAATAAAATCGTAAAGAAATTAAAACGAGAAATTAAATACAATGGGCCTTATATGAACCCAATTGAAATGTAAAGAACAGAATATTAAAATATAATGGGCCTAATATGAGCCCAAGCTTAATATAAATGGAAAACAATAAAATAAATACAATAACCTTCCGGTCTTTTGCTGCATTTTTCTTTTATCGAGTCTTCTGAACTCTTTCATTTAGTCTTTGAGACTATTATGCATTTCAATGAACTTCAGCATTTAATGCCCATATCAAATTTCTTCCTGAAATTTTGAGGGCCACAAATAAAATAACATAATTAAATAAATAAATGCTGAATTAAAATAAATAAACAGGGGCTTTTTCTTAATTACTCCAATTAAAATAAATGACAGAAAATTAAAATTGATGGGCCTTATACGAGCCCAAGCATAAAATTAAAGACAAAAAAATTAAATGCTATGGGCCTTTTAATAGCCCAATCGGAATCTAAATAAAAACATAAAAATATGCTTACTCGATAAATCTTTCAGCAATAATATATATAATATATTATACTAGTATCCGGTTACTATTCCGGTATATATATATCCTTTTAATTTCGTTTTTCCAAATATATATATTTTTCTGATTTTTTTTTTGCGAGCTGGGCCAGAAAATATTCAGCCCAGTACAGCCCAGGCCTAGGACAAGGCCCGACCCAGGACCAGGCGCCGGCCCAGGACTAGGCCACGGCCCAAGTCCAAGGCCACGACCCAACGCATGGCAGCCCGACCCAGGTCAGGGTTGTCTTCAACCCGCGACCGCGAGTTGGGTCAGGGTGAAACCACGGTGGCTGGTGGCGAGCGGCGGTGGCTAGCAGGGGCGGGCTTCGCGTTGGGAGGGCTGCAGCGTGCGTGCGGCGAGCCAAGTGGTGGCGCGGCGTGCTGAGCGAGCGGCAAGCCTCGGTGGGCGTGAGGTGGTGGTCCGCACGTTGCAGGCGGCGGCGGAGAGTAGTGGCGGCAGGGATGCGCGACGCGGGGGTCGTGCGAGGCAGCGGCGCCGTCGCTGGAGGTTCGGAGTGGCATGGGCGTCGCGGCCGTCTCGTGCAAAAGATGGCAGACCCGATTATGTCTCGCAGGTAGCCGGGCGCGCCTATCGGGTCGACGGTCTCTGCCGGCGCGTCAGGCGGCGGACGCGAACGGGGGCGGCAGCTGCGAGTCGGCGATGGCGTGAGGATGCCGGTGGTGGCGGCGGTGAGGCGAGATGTGGCCGGGAACAATTTTGCGTGAACAGTAACCGGCCGTTGCACCCGTTGCAATCTTCTTCTTTTCCTTCAGTTTTTTTTTTCAGTTTACTGCGAAGCTCGGGTAGGGCTGCTTCGTGCTAATAACGTGTTAGAAATATTGAGATGGTGATGAGGAAGAAGAAAAAGAGAAGAGAAGAAGGGATGCAGTAGCCGGAAGAGCCGATGGCTCATTTCAATCTAATTCAATCGTCCCTGGTAATAAACTCAATACAATATATAATGAGGAGAATACTGTGTGTTAGGTGTAATAATGACATACATAATATACACGTTTTATAACAGGAGTCTATTTATAGGATAATTCAAGACTTTTGGTCTGCATTTTTTAAGTTTCTAGTACCCTTTAGGCTTCTAGCACCGTCTGTGCTTTTTAACTGGACCCGGATCTAAAATCTTGTCCTGAACTCGGGCCTAGACTTGCTCTTGGGTTGATGGTGAAAAATCCATATGTCATCAGAAAACATCCCTAGACGACGAGCCGTGTACGACCAAAAATTAACACAAAAATTTTTTATTGGGAGACTCACCCACCATATCTAGAGGAAAGTCAAGCAGAGTCGTAAGTCGAAATACCAAACCCTTGGATGCTTTTGCTCGGGTCACTGTTATGCTTTTGTTCTTTGTGATAAATGATTATACTTTTGTAGAAGATAAATGAATATATAAACGGAATCCTAATTATTTTGTTGTTTGGAATCGGAATGGATACGGAATTTGAATAATTTTGTCATTTGGTTGGCAATAATCTAAGACATACTAGAGTGACAATAATCTAAAATATAAATTCTAAAGCGAAGTTGTTTATGGTGAAACAAAATGAAATAAAATGGAATAGGATTCTCATTCCTATTTCCATTCTCATTCCTTGTGTACCAAACATAGCCTAAGAGATTATGTTCTTGTTCATCACATGGAGATGGGTTTGCGCAGAAGTTTCTGTCACATGCTCACGGATATCAGATTTAGTGAAGCAAGTACAAAAGTCTCTCTGGTCTTTTAGACAGATTCCTTTATGATTATTATTATATTTTTCTCTGGTTTGATGATTATGGTTTCTAGTCTGTTGTTGTGCAGTTTGAACTTGTGACGATTGGTTTGGTTGTAGTGCTGTTGGGCTCAGTATCCATGGAGTACTACCTAATCCCCTGTTTGTAGCCCTTTAGTATCCTTCCACTATGGGTTGTTTGTTTCTTTTCTTTTTTATGCTTATTAGGTATGAACTTGTATTTGCTGGTTTGATGCTTTGGTGTAAACATAAAATATGCTACACTATGTAACATTAAATATAATTCCACATTTGTCTAAACTTGTTTTTTGATTACAATCATATACTCGATTTAAAAGGTTTTCATTAGGCAATCTTTTGTGGGGAAAATAATGACATGAAAGCTGAAACTTTAGTGATTCTAGAATTAACAATAGGCAAAAAAGGGTAAAGACTCGAGAGTGCCCAGTTTATATAACCCCAAAAATGAATCCACTACGAAACTAAATTATTTAAAGCTTTGAGCCAAATAAGTTTGTTTTGGAGTTTTCTTAGACATCATATTTAAATACAGGGATGGTTTAATCAACACGATGGTTGGAGGAATTGCAAGTTTTTTCCATCAAACCCATGAGTCAGAAATAATCTTCACAAGCACACAGAATTCTGCAAAGATCCACTTCCCCACAGCCATAACTATCATTCTCAATTGGAGATTATGATCATTACATGGAAGATGTGGTAACAGCTCTGCAGTGGTGGCATCTGTTGAGGATCCCTTACACCCCTTGGGAAGTTGTGCTGCTACTGGCACACCCCAGAGTGGAAGCAACCTTTGTATTATAACATTGTAGCAGAAACTGACAAATGAGCAGCCACCCTTTTCTGTTTTTCTAAACATTATCCAGCTTCACAGGGAACTCTTTATTGCAAAGTCAATATAACATTGTAGCAGAAACTGACCAATGAGCAGCCATCCTTTTCAGTTTTTCTAATCATTACAGGGCTTCGTCGGGGAACTCTTCACTGCAAAGTCAATTCATCATTCTCTAACATGTCAAGGCATCTGATCAAAAGCCTTTCAAATACAGAGCGTTAAACAGTTCTCTTGTATGTCTAAAAATAATCACGAATTTGATGGAATCCAACAGCAATGCACGTGACACTACTGAGGATCTCATAGTACTACATTAGTCTTCAACAAATGCTTTTCCATAGATTGCAATAACACTGATGCCTCGTCAACATGCCCTACCTTTTGTAAACCATCTACCAAAGTCGAATAAGTGACAACATCTGGTGAAATTCCCGTACGAGACATATCATCGAAAACTTCCTTAGATTCATCAATGTTTTGCATCTTACAGTATCCGTTAATGAGGATGCTGTAACTATAAAGATCAGGTGTGCAACCTTTGATCGTCATCAGATCAAACACTTCTCTAGTTTTACCCATTTCTCCAAGCGAACAATATCCATCCGTTGGTGAATTGTAAGTGACAACATCGGGACAGATACCCAACTGATCCATACCATTAAAAATTTTCATAGCTTCATCTATCTTCTGCATCTTACAGTATCCATTAATGAGGATGTTGTAACTACGAAGATCAGGTGTGCAACCTTTGCTCGCCATCAGATCGATCAACTCTCTAGCTTTATCCATTTCTCCTTGGGAACAATATCCATCCATTAGTGAATTGTAAGTGACAACATCTGGATGGATACCCAATTGATCCATTGCATCAAAAACTTCCTCAACTTCATCAATGTTTTGCATCTTACGGTATCCGTTAATGAGGATGTTGTAACTATAAAGATCAGGTATGCAATCTTTGCTCGTCATCAGATCAAACACTTCTCTAGTTTTACCCACTTCTCCAAGCGAACAATATCCATCCATTAGTGAATTGTAAGTGACAACATCGGGACGGATACCCAACTGATCCATACCATTAAAAAATTCCATAGCTTCATCTATCTTCTGCATCTTACAGTATCCATTAATGAGGATGTTGTAACTACGAATATCAGGTGTGCAACCAGTGCTCGTCATCAGAGCAAACACTTCTCTAGCTTTATCCATTTCTCCGCTTGAGGAATATCCATTCATTAGTGAATTGTAAGTGACAACATCTGGATGGATACCCAATTGATCCATAGCATCAAAAACTTCCTTAGCTTCATCAATGGTTTGCATCTTACAGTATCCGTTAATGAGGATGTTGTAACTATAAAGATCAGGCGTGCAATAATGAGGATGTTGTAACTATAAAGATCAGGCGTGCAACCTTTGATCATCATCAGATCAAACACTTCTCTAGTTTTACCCATTTCTCCACGCAAGCAATATCCATCCATTAGTGAATTGTACATAACGACATCTGGACGGATACCCAATTGATCCATAGCATCAAAAACTTCCTTAGCTTCATCTATCTTCTGCATCTTACAGTATCCATTAATGTAACTTCAAAGAATAGGTTTGCAACCAGTGCTCATCATCAGATCAAGCACATCTCTAGCTTTATGCATTTCTCCTCGTGAACAATATCCATTCATTAGTGAATTGTAAGTGACGACATTTGGATGGATGCCAAACTGGTCCATTGTTTCGAGCAAAGCGTGAGCGTCCGAAAACCTACCTTCTTTGCACAAAGCATTGACCACTATATTGAAGGTGACAACATCTGGTGAAGTTCCAATACGCAACATACCGTCAAAAGCTTCCTTAGCTTCATCTATCTTTTGCATCTTGCAGTATCCGTTAATGAGGATGGTGTAATTATGAAGATTAGGTGTGCAACCAGTGCTCATCATCAGATCAAAAACCTCTCTAGCTTTATCCATTTCTCCGCACGAACAATATCCATTCATTAGTGAACCATAGGTGACGACATCAGGACTGATACCCACCATACCATTAAAAATTTCCTTTGCTTCATCTATCTTCTGCATCTTACAGTATCCATTAATGAGGATGTTGTAACTACGAATATCAGGTGTGCAACCAGTTCTCGTCATCAGAGCAAACACATCTCTAGCTTTATCCATTTCTCCGCGCGAACAATATCCATTCATTAGTGAATTGTAAGTGGCGACACTGGGACGGTTACCCCATTGATCAATTGTTTGGAGCAAAGCTTGAGCGTCCGAAGTCCTGCCTTGTTTGCAAAAAGCATCGACCAATATACTAAAGGTGACAACGTCATGAGCAATCCCTCTGTTGATCATTTCGGAGAGGACATCCAAACCCTCAGAAACGAGTTCTTTCCCTTTGTCCATTCTCCTCAGCAGCAACCCAGCAACAGAATCGGTTTTCCCAGTCTTGCATAAGCAATTCACCAAAATGGAGAGTGTATAAGCATCGGGACACGGTCCTCGCTGTAAGATTTGTTTTGACAGAGATTACTGTCTCATGATGTCTCATCCGGACAAGCTCTGCCAATAAGTAGTTGAATTTGCCAATATCAGGCAAAGGAACCGCATCAAGCATTCCACGGAAGGAAGACAAGGCATCCTCCAGATTAGCATATCTGGGTTTGGTTCTGGGTTTGATGTATAGGCTCTTTTGTGGTCTGGGTTTGGTTTTGGGATTGATGTATTTGCGTCTTGGGTTGTGTTTACGACTGTGTCTCCCTCCTCCATTGGAAGTAACACTAACACTATTATTATTATAAGTGCGAAGAGGAAGACGAGAAGACGACTTACCGGCTGCAGCGGCGGCGACGGAGGAACGCCGGCGAGGAAGGGATGGTCTGTATGGGACAATGTTAATAACACCACCCATCTGCTGGCTGTGGACGACAAATGCGCAGGGGATAGATAACCGAGCCAGCCACCTATAGATAACGAAAATATGGGCTGTCTTTTTGTAGTTTGACAGTTTGTTTTGTAGCCCGGTACCATAGTTTTACTGTAGATATATAAAGACTGGGACTTGGAACCAAATCCTTTATCATTTCAATCAAATCCAATACTAATCAAATAATTGAATTGATGGTTAAAAATCTATTGGGATTTGAATCCCACTATCGTTCTTAGTTATGGTGTAAGTGAACCGAATCTATCCGTTAGCTATTTGAGATTAGAGAAAGCTGAAATCCACTCGATTTTATTGAGCTTAACTCGAGTTCGAGTTTAGTATCCTCACTAAACCCAACTAAGTGTATTAGTTTAGTCTTTAACCCATGATTGAGTTTTATTTTTTTCTATTTTTTTATGCTTACTGATTATTCCAAGTCCAATCATTACATATTTGAGTTCAATTTAACTAAATTTACTTAACATGTACATTGGAGCTCAAATCAAGCACTAATAACTCAATTAAGTTTGAGTTTAAACTCAAATTGGATAATTTCTTAATTGACAATCATGGGAGAGAACACAGAAAAAGATGAAGAGGCACGATCTGTTGGGGGATGATTTACCTTGCAACGACGTGCGAATAAGGGAGACGAGAGCAAGGATGTGAGTAGAGGGAGGAGTTTGGAGAAGCACATTGTGTTGATGGGCAGCACACCCATTCTTCACACGAGGGGAAAGAGAGACAAGAGCGATGAATCATGAGGGAGGGTTAGAAATTTTAGTTTTATCTAGTTGGGGTTTTTGGTATGTAAACAGTCTTGTTCATGGAATAGCGTTTTGTCCCTGCATTTTCGAAGGGATGAAAAATTGGTTTTGTCCCAAATAAAAAGGACGCCCATCCCACGTGAATAGTGCATCCCGCGATCCAAACATCTACCCACTGAGATATTGTCCCAACGCGCCCGTCTCTGTCCCGCATTCCAAACGCAACCTTAGGTAATTGTGTATGGCTTTTCCAACTCAGATTGTCTCTAACAATGAGTGATCCCAAAAATGAAGACCTCCCTCCCACGTGCCAAACCTAACAGTCATCATCATCGGAACTCAAAACTGTCACGTGCCAAACCTACTAATACCTTCACCTATCAGTTCACATAAACAAACTTTCATAAGACTCGCAGTTGATAGATAAAAAACAATCTAATCCTACACCTCTATGCGTTTCCCAAAAAAGATTTGCAGAGAGAAAATCCCTTCCAGTTTCACAGTGAAGTTAATTACATACAGATTCCAATCTTTGTAAATAGGGTTTTAATGCAAATCTTCCAAAATGGAAAGAACATCCTCGCAATTGTCAGCGTCTGCTTTGTTTTATGATTTCCTTCATAAAATGCGTAACCCTGCTTCTGTCGATCTCGTGCGATCCATTAAAAGGTTTGATCTTTAATGATTCTCTGTTATGGGTTTTTTTCTCTTTTCTAATGAAGGAGTTGGGTTTGTTCTCTTTTAGCTCTGAACTGGAGAATTTTGATTGTTTTCAGCTTCATTGTATCATTCTCTTTTTCTCCGGTCAATCCTGAAGATGATGGGAGGAGGGTACAAGAATTTTACACAACAATGGAAGCAGCTGTCACGGAACATCCATTGTGGGCTGGTGCTACTAGTGAGCAAATTGACTGTGCAATGGAGGTAAGCAAACCTGATGGCCTTGAGTTTCACTTAACAGATACTGGAAGTTTGTGGAAGCAATGTTATTGTATCTGGTTACTTAGTTGGATTAGATAGCTCTAGATTGTCAGTTTTTATGTTCTACTAGTACTAATGGTAATGACTATCTCGATTTGGTGGCAAATGTGTGATTGCATTAGTGTTCTTTCTGTGATTACATTAATTGTCAAGTGATCCCACTTTTAGTCACTCATCAAGTTAAATTTTTGTTTTTTCTTTGTGACACAGTAATTGCTCGTTTCTGTTTTGTTTTAGTTACCAATTTGGCAGTGTTTTCTCTCTCTCTCTCTCTCTCTCTCTCTCTCTCTCTCTCTTATGCATATTATGCAGGGTTTAGAGAAATATGTCATGACAAAATTGTTCTCTCGAACATTTGCTGCTTCTCCGGAGGATGTGAAGGTTGATCAAGAGTTATCAGAGAAGATAAAGTTGCTGCAAACTTTCTTGAGGCCTGAGCATCTAGATATACCAGTAGTTCTGCAAAATGAAGCGGCTTGGCTGGTATTGTTACTTCCTACTCCTTAGTTGACTGTTCTAAACTCTTTTCCTTTCAATGCACATTGAAACTAGACTCCTTAACTTGTGTCTTGTTCTGTTAACTGAGAGCATAATCTCTGTAGTGAGGAATGATATGTAAGGAAAAGTATGGTGTTTTTTATGCTCATGTCTCAATCTGTTTGTCACCAGTTAGTATGTCTTTTGTCAACAATTAGCATAAAGAACAAATCTCGACTCATCTTTAACTTACATAAGTATCAACTAATGAATCGACTTACCCTCTGAGTTTTCAGCAGGTAACCTACTTTAAACTAATTCGCTTTGCATCTGATATTTGGCACTGACAACATGACAGAGGCAATTAAGAATCCTATTTGGCTGCCAATGGAGCATAGCAATGTTTTGCATATAGATAGAAATGCTTGTTGTATTCAACTTCAGAGTTAAAAGATGTCACTTCTAATTCTCTTCTTAATATTCTTTTTTTTTTTCCTGGAACTGTACAATCTAGTTCATGTTGTTACTCTTCTTTTGGCATAGTCATAAAATTCTTTTTATTTTTCCAGCTTGCAGAAAAGGAAATGCTGAAAATTAATGCTTTCAGAGATCCTCGTGAGAAGCTCTTATGTGTTATGAGTTGTTGCAGGGTCATAAATAATTTGTTGCTCGATGTATCAATCTCAGAAAATCATATGTTAGGAGGAGCTGATGATTTTCTTCCAGTTCTCATATATGTCACTATCAAGGCAAGCTCCCCTTGGTAATAAGCCTTTCCGCCTGCCATCAATTTGCTTGTTCTCGTTTTCTACACATTTAAGAATCA
This sequence comes from Turnera subulata, assembly GCA_028386065.3. NCBI lineage: Eukaryota > Viridiplantae > Streptophyta > Magnoliopsida > Malpighiales > Passifloraceae > Turnera > Turnera subulata. The sequence continues at coordinate 46,901 of JAKUCV010004399.1, forward strand.
GGCTGCATTTATTTGTTGTGACTATTTGTTCATTTTCAGTTGTCTTCTTTGAAATAGCACATAATTGTTTTATTTTTCACCAATATTATGTACCCCACGCTCATTTTGATAAAAAAACTGATATTCCATTCTCCAACCGCTTAATGTACATCAGAATGGTTCTCCACTTTGCATTAATTGTTGTAGAAATCTCTGTTTTCTCTCACATAAAGTAATAGTGTCACTAATTGCTCTGGTCTCATAGGTAGCATTACTTGTGGTGCCTATGGTTCTTTACATTTCAGAATGCTTTGTGGCATTCCAGAGGCTCGTATCATCCACAGTTCATGTTCCTATTCCCTTTTCTGCTGGGAGAATACAATATCAACTGAAAATTAAATGGGTTTACTTTTGACTACGACTGAAGTGTTGTTGGTAATCTGTAAAACACCACAAAAATGGAGGAAAAAGTGCCATTAGCTATGTTCATGCCATAGGTCATTGTTTATCTAAGTTTAATATGAACCAATAGTTTGTAAACCCAGTTGTGAAACCTTCATGCTATTTCAACTAGGAAGTTTTGGTGTTTCGATTGATTTCTATCTTTAAATTTTCGAGTACGCGGAATTCAGTTTATTATTTTTTTGCTGTGATCGATGGTTTATTATGTTTTCCATTGTTATTAATCTCACCAAAGTCTCAAATATATTTACAGGGAGGTTCACATCATTCCTTTTCAGTTTTTGTACAATGTTCATTTTTATTGTTCTATTTCTTTCTGCAGGCCAATCCTCCTCAGCTGCATTCAAATCTGAAATTCATCCAGTTATACCGCAGGCAGGCAAAACTAGTCTCCGAGGCAGCTTATCATTTAACTAATCTTGTTTCAGCCGAGACCTTTATCTTCGAATTAAATGCAAAATCTCTATCCATGGATGAAATAGACTTCAAAGAGGGCATGCAGGCAGCAAGATTAGCAAACAATGCTTCTCGAGAAGAACAGATGTCTACATTGGGAGCGGGGAAAATTTCAGGATCAGACATGGTCCCTGGTCCTTCGACTAGAGTCAGTGGTAGAGAAATAAAGATAAGTGGTAAGCTTGGAGACTAGCAATCTTTGGTCTATATTACCCTTGTAAATTGTAATTCAAGTGTTCCTCTATTGCATTTTTTAGACTTGCTGGGTTTTTCTTACACTTGGTAAAAGACTCTCTTTTCTTGTGTGATAGCTAGATCAAACTATCCATACATGGAAGCTAAGCCTGGTGATTTGACAGTTGAGGATGTGGAGAGATTGTTAAGTCTGTACAAGGACGTGGTCACAAAATATACTAGCCTTTGTGGGACTGTTCAACAACTTTCCTTGTCCAGGACAGCATCCTCCCCTATTATGGAACAACATGAGATTTCATTGGTCAATCAGAGGTAATAAACTATTAATGCTTTTACTTTGAAGTTTATAATGTTATTAGATGCCAGCAGTTAGTTAATCTTTGAAGAACAAACAGAAGGTAGGATTCTTTTTTTTTGATATTCTTTTTTTTTGATAGAAGAGTTAGAATGATTTATCTTTACAAGTCAGAATTACACAGGTGAAGTGGGACACAAAATTCCTAAAACCTCTCATTCCCCACCCAAACACATAAAGATCAGTAGATCTTGGGTGAATATGCACACATCCATTTTTGTTGGCTAAATACCAGTTAATCTAGTTGCACCCGGGACAGTACCATTTCCAGATGCCTCACTCCCGCAAGATGATTTCCCGTGTATAGAAACCCTAATGGGGGCCTTCGTAACATTGGGTTTAATCCTAGGTCTCTTGATGTGTGAACTAATGCATTTGAAGCACTCAAATTTCTTCAAGGTTGCGTCAGAATTTTCAATGTCTGCACACCGGGTATGTTGCCAAACACCACAGGTGTCACAAGCCAACATTGTCTCACCATCATCATCTTTAGCTCCACACAAGCAGTCAACAATCCAGTTTTCCATTCCTCTTTCTTTCCGGAAAAGGTGTAATCCATGTCTTAGTGTACAGGTTCCTTTGACTCTGACAGAACCCCCTGGCCCAACTAAAAATTTGAGAGCCATTGAATCCTCCAGAGAGCCATACCCCAATAGTTCCTCAACTTCAAACCTCTTCAACATAGGATATACTTCTTGGAAGGCTTTGCTGGCTTCATTCTTAAGATCGATCAGGGTGGCATTTGCAGGTAGGACTATTGGTTCTGGAGGTATAGTAAGTTCAGCTTTAAATTGGTCAGAGAACTCTATGTGACACCAAAGGTAGATGGCAAATGGATCACTTATGATCTTTTTCTCGGATCTGTAATCCTTCACAAAATGCTTGCAATCAAGAATTTTGGTCGCTGAATCTATCATGTTCTCCCTTGTTGCTTGAGATATGGAGCTTCCCATGGTTTCAGGATGGAGCAAGGATTCAAATAAAAATTTCACATCACTTATGATGTGCTCTCTAAAAGGGGGGTTTAATTGCCCTTTATCTCTGCAATGCATGACACTTGGTGGCTCAAGCCTGAAAGACAAAAGGCCCAAACTATTTGGTCATTCACAGAATTATGAATTATATTTCTAGAGTAGAACAAATATTTACCTCATATACCTGTATTCAATATCATGAGAATTAGGATCAAATCGAGCCTGCACGACCATTCCATCAGTTGTTACTTTCCCTCCCAAGTGTTGAACACAATAATCAAGAAGCTCTGTAGAAGCTGTCTTGTACAAGGCACTCTTAAGAGCTTGTCGTGTGACCCGATTAGTCTTATGAGATGCTGCTCGGAGTACCTTGAGCATAGCTTGTTGCACATTCTCTACATCATCTCTTGTCCATCCAGGCAATACAATTTTTATAGTAAATTCTGAATTCCTGACTGTTGCTTTAGGTGGTAGTGGCACATCACTTTCATGGATCAAACTTAACATGAAGGAGAAAAGGTCCTTCAGGGTTACAAGTTTTGTTACCGACAAAGATCGGTAAAAGGCAATAACAGCCTGCAGGCGGGTTCGCGACCTTCGTCCCTGAAACATAAAAGGGGCCAAAGGTGTACAAGATAGGCTTTCTACTGCTTTCTTGTACGAGTCATATGTGAGAGCATAGCTTCCTCTCCCAAACATATAACCCCAATTAGAATACCAAGGGCGGCCTGTAGCAACTGCATTTAGCAATCTATACTCCATTCCATATTTCCTTGACACATCCATAACAGATACCTTCCTGCACTTGCATTGCTTTCGTTATTTAGATAATCTTTAAGCCCATTTTAACTAAACCGTTTCATTATCATGTAAAAACAGGGAACAGGCACATCAATTGGATGCAGAGGGACCTAGTGAAAAAGCAATCGATGGTTCGTGAATGAAGCAATACATGCATGAGGAACATCAAATTCAAAACTAAACCAAGTTTAGATCATCCAGCGACAGTGGATGGTGAAAGCTGTACAAAATCACGCTTTGCACTCAAATCCTATTTCTAGCATCGCATGTGGTGCACATAGAGTCGTTAACCACTAAATGGTTCTGATGGTTAAGAATTAGTTTGTTGCTTTGCATGCTTACTACCACTTAAAATATGTATCATGTTCAATATACCTCACTGCAAGAGTTGTGCAGAGCCTATCCCAGAAATTCATGATATCAGTCCCTGTCAAAACCTTGGAACCACCTTCCTTTCCTTTTACCAAGAGCAGATGACCAAACCCATTAGAGTGAACCACACCATGCAGCAAATGAGTATTGTCTTCAAGCTGCGAATATACACATTCCTCCGTATCATCCCCGGTAACAACCGTGTCACACCAGTTACACCTGCCGCAACTGCTAAAACGCACAGAAACCAACATCAGCAAGCGAAAATCGAAATCGAACCACCACGCCTCGAAACGAATCAAAATCCAATCAAACCCTCACCTGGATTCCGACATGTTAAGCACATTGCCGCAGTTCTTGCACGAATTCCGACAACCATCTGCTGAGTTTCCTCTAGACTTTATAATGAAGTGATACCGTTTCCTACACACCGGATTTTCACTCCACCCTTAGATTTTCAAAAAACAGAACTATTAGTTTAAAGGGATTCCCATGTTTGTTCTGTTTCCATGGTGGGGTTCCAAAAATATTGAACTTGTGGCATTGCTGTAATAATCTACAAAGACATGTCCATTTTAACGAGAGTGAATTCATAAAAAAATTACAATTTTGCTTCCATGGCGGGGATTTAAAAATTTTGAAATTTGGTATTTTAGTAATAAACGATAAAAGCATGTCCTATTAATTATTTCAACAACTTCATCTGTACTTTGTGTCTTTTTTTTTTTCTTTTCTCTTTTAGTCAAATTTTAATTACAATTTAATGCACGAAAAGTGACGTCATGGGCGAGTCGACTCACCGACTACTCGGCACTGGTTGCAGTAAACAGATCTGGAGGATCTGGTCACGTCTTCCTCGACAACGTCCAGCGCCACCGCCGCCGGAGCAGCTGCACCCGTCCCCAGCACCTCCTCAGCCCGATCCCCGACCCGGAAGAGGATCCGCCACGTCTGCAGGGAGGGGAACAGCGAGGGAGACGACGACGACAACGACGAGAGCCGGGCGTGCCGCGACAGGAACAGCTTCACCGCCTCCCTAAACGGAGGGACTCCTCCGCCGTCGACGTCGCCTCCGGATGCGGCGGTGGAGGGGAAATCCAGAAAATCGTAGAGATCCGCGGTGACGCGGTTAGTGCGGTGCCGTTTGAAAGGGCGGTCGCTTACTACCACCATCGTCGGTGTCTGAAAAAAAAATAAAATAAAATAAAATAAATACGAGACGGTGTCGTTTTCTGGATCTGCCAAGAGGAGAGAAAAGAGAGGGAGGAGGAGTAGTGTAGTGTAGTGTAGGTTTTGAAATTTGAATATAGAGAGAAAAAGAAAGATACAGGAAGGAAGAGGAGATATGGTTGGTTTTTTTTTTTTTTTGATAATAGATATGGTTGGTTTTTAAAGGGGCGGGAGTGGGGTGTGTTTTTGGCGGTTCGGGTTTCGTGTCGTGTCGTGTTTCGCTTTTTAACCGCCTTTCTCTTCTTTTTTTTCCCCCGTAGTGGGGACAAATTATTGTTATTACTTATTACTGTATTGATTGGGCTGTGTTTGGTTTTGGGTTTAAATGCAATTCTGGTCTCTGACGGGACCAAAAATTTAATTGGGTGTTTGGTATATTTAATACCTTAAGTTATTGGGTTTTGTTTATTTATGTACCTAAATCTTTAATTTATTTTCAATTGTGTACTTGGGTCAGACAAGGTGATTGACTTAGAATTATTATATTTAATTAAGTTTTCATTGGAAGGAACTTGCAATATTAACACACCTGATAATAAAAATAGGTTTGACAAAAACATAGTGATGAGATATGTAAGACAAATTAGGTTCGGTATGTTTAACATGTTCATCAACCATATAACAACACAAAATATGTATTAGCTTTTTTTGCCAAATATTACTAAATAATAATAGTTATATACTTAACATAAAAAATTCCAGAAAATAATAGTTATACATTTGAATTTTAATGTCACAATTTGTTGCCTCAACATAATACTTTTTCTGCCAATATATAACTTTTACCCAATAGTTTTTCAGTGCCTTTGCTAGTCACAAACAAGAGTGTAATTAGTTATGATGGTAAGCAGACTTCACATCCCTATAAGGAGGAAGGGAGAATAACCTTAATTTACCAACAAAACATATGAAGAGGTTAGAGAATATGTGCCCAGTCATGTATGGGGGCAATCTGCAGAACATTGTTAGGATTTTGCTGGAAAAACTGACATCTTCAGCAGAAAGAATCTGTCGTCGATTAGCTCGAAAACGAGGATGTCACCTTTCTTCAGATTATTGTCCTTTTGAAGCCTGTACCATCCTTTCTGGAAATACGAATTATTCGAATCGTATTTGATTTCGGAATGCCATGCTCTTCCATCATCAGTGTGAACAATAACATCCACAGAACTTTGGGGCAGGTACCTCAATGAAAAGCCGACCGGAAGATACTGCATTCACACGAAAAGGAAATAGAAGAACAGACAAATGATAGATAATATTGAAGCATATACTTCTGATGTTGAGGCTTACCAATCTACGATGAGAGAAATGAGACGGCTGGAGAATGATCATGAAGGAAGGTTTACTAGTCCTAAACTGTTTGGCTTGATCGTATGTGTTGTTGCATTCTATGGATGCCTTTGAAAGGGACGATTTTATTTTTTGACCGCATATGGGTTTCATGCCTTTTTCATCTGCCGGAGAACTCAGGATCATCATGATCAGGTACTAAAGATCAAACTTAAGCTCAAAGAAAAAAATATTATTGACAGTAATATAGCATTAGAAGCAGCATCAAAGTTTGAAAATCCAACCTGATCGATTTTCGGGATATTCATTTGCTGCTTCATCAGTCTCCCCGCGGTTTTCTGTACTCCCCGCCTCATGCCGAGAATTAGTTGTTCCGTCCAATGATGGATGAAATATTGAGGCCTTCAGCATTGTCTCCCACAATTTGAACAGCTCAAAGACACAAACATCGCCTTCTTTCAAATTATTATCCTTGACAAAGTCACTCCATCCTTCTGTGAAGCACAAGCCCCCACCATCTCCTTTTGGGACTATTCCGACGGTCCACTCCCTTCGAACTGCATCTGCAGCAAAAAGTTTGATGCTGCTACCAATTTCACTAAGATAACTTGTTGCAAATTTGTCTGGTACATGCTGCACAAAAAGAATAGCATCCAAATAGCTCTCACCAATATGTCCTTAATTAGATGAAAGTGAACAAACTTCCTAGAAGTGTATTAACGAAATAAATAACTCACGGCAGCAACTCCCTTGATGTGATCTGACCCCATGACAAGCATAAAATTTGCATTTGACGGATTGAAAAAGTTGCTAACATGGGTAGCCAGGCCTGCTTCTTTCCGGGCTTGCTGATATCTGGAAGAATCACTTCCTAAGGCTTTGGCTGTCTTTTTGTGGGATGTGTTTGAAAACTTCCGTTTGCCTGCATTTAGAGGAACCAATGTCAACAGAAAATTCCTTACAGCAGCACACATTGGAGAAAGGTTTAACCAATTTATAGAGCTTACGAGTCCTCTTCTTCGGCTTGTGCTTGCCCTCAGTTGAATTGGACATTTCATTGACAACCCCTTTTCCTTCGGTTGAGTTACTAGCATCATCTCTCAGCCTTTCACCCACTTCTATTAACTCAGGTTCTTCGTCCCCTTCTCCTTGCGTTGAGTTATTAGCATCATCTCTCCGCCTTTCACCCAGTTCTATTAACTCAGGTTCTTCGTCGCTTGGTTCTTGTTCAGCCTCCAAAATAGACCTCTCTGGAGAAGCAAAAGTTTCATGATTCTCGGTAATTCCTCGTCCTGAGACAGTAGCAGAATCAGGCAGGTTTTCACTAAATGGAGTTTTCCCATGGCCCATTCCCTCCTTACTAGGGGCTGGACAAGAGCTCAAATTGGTAATAGGATTATCACATTGGGCGTCAGCTTTACTTCGGAACAAGCCCGGGTTACTGCTGTTGTTGACTTCTTGATGAATGCCGCTAGACTCATGAACAGGATATTTGATTTCACAAGCAGTCTTAGCAAAAATAAGCACTTCAAATCTTGACATGCCATAATATCTGAAGACTAAAGCACTCCCATCGCAGACCGAATAGTGTTTCGCAAACTCGGGCCAACCCTCCTCGAACCAAATACAGCCATCGGTCTTCGTCAATCCGACCCTCCAAACAATGTCACCAGTTGGAACAGTGAGAATAGCAACATCAGAGAGTTCTTCCCCATAATCATCCACAAACATTGGTGAAAGCCTCTGTAATACACGGCACAATTTCAGACCGGGGTAGTAAAATAATGCCTAGCTAGCTGTGTAAAAAGAAAACGGGATTGAGTGAGTAAGATTACCAGCTTCTTGTCTTCAACATTATCTTTCAGAATCCACTTGACAAAATGCACCAAGGGTTCCTTGGCAGGACTCCTGCTACTATTTTTGCTTCTTAGGATCCTTTCTTGACTCATTAACTATCAACTTAACTGCCAGGGTTTAACAATAATCTCAATCTTTGTAATGATTAATGCAGCAGAAGCTGTACATGTATTACAGCAAAAAAAAAAAATAATAAGCAGCAGACATTGAAACATTACTTAGTCGAACCATCAACGGGAAGTAATAAAACCCTAACCAAATTGGCACCTATATATACTCAAAGAACCCCAACAGAAAAAGAAAAATCATTACTTTTCAACTAAATCAAATAAATCTCATTAAGACAAAACTAATAGAGAAGATTCTTAATAGAGAGAGCGAACTACTTCTGCCCTATTTAGACAACGAATTGCTTTACTTGATACGTACCTTCGAAAATAGATTTAGTTTGTGCCAACTGATATAGAGATTTGAAAAGAACAGGTTTAGGTTATGAAATCTCGCAGAAGCCAAATCTATGGTAGGTTTTGGTACCATGAGAGTTTCATAGCAAAGTGAAATTCTAAACGTATCAGTGTATGTGTAATATTTACTTGACCTGAGAAAGTAAAATTCATGGAAATCTTTATTTTCCTTTGATTTATCAATTTTTTTGGGTTTAAGGGTTTTTTGGGCCCCTATGTTTAGTGGTTTAGCCAATTTGGTACCCGACATTTTTTTTGGCCAGGCATATACCCCAAGATTGCATGGGCAGGCCAAACGTATACCCCTGGTCAGGCACCTGCTAACGTGGAGGCTGCCCGGGGTATTTACGCGTGTTACTGTAGCAAAACGACGTCATTTTAGAGGATTAACTTTGAGTGAAGTGGGCCCCACTAAGCCACCTGTGTCCGATGTGGCATGAAACGGTGTCGTTTTCTCACTTAAAAGGACGTCGTTTTGCTACAGTAACACGCGCAAATACCCGGGCAGCCTCCACGTCAGCAGGTGCCTGACCAGGGGTATACGTTTGGCCTGCCCATGCAATCTCGGGGTATATGCCCGGCCAAAAAAAATGTCGGGTACCAAATTGGCCAAACCACTAAACACGGGGGCCCAAAAAACCCAAAAACCCAATTTTTTAAAAAAATATCACTCGAGACTATATATGTGTTTTGTTTCTTGTAACATTTTTTTTTATTTTTCAAATTTATATAAAACAAATATTTCAAGTGTCGGTAGCTAATAAATGGATGTGGATTGTAACAGCCCAGGTAAAAATTTCATTTTTACCGGGACTGTTTAAGTTAATGTACAGTAATTTACCAATGATTTTTAATCTTGGGTAATTGAATTATGGTAAATTGAGTATTGGATTCCGAAACCGAGCCTTGTCCCACGCTCGGGATTTTTCTGCAGATTTTACGGACCAAGTTGGGATTTTTCCGGGTCCGGGAATCTTAGGAAAAGCTGGGTTTATCCTCGAGTTATCGGGCCAGAAATAAAGTTAAGTGGGTATACCGGATATTTTCTGGTCCAGGTGGGTCACACTTCACATGCAGCATAGTAACTGCATAATTGAAGTTCAATTATTCAGCCGCCAATCCCTATTCAGCTTGTGAACTACCTATTGCACTTGTGGTTCACCAGTGTATTGCACGCCTACTTAACTTCTTTTCCCTGCATATCTTCACACCAACATCACCACCAGCTTCTTTTCTTCCTCCCCTGCAAAATCGTTTCCTGCAATTCATTTGGAAAAAAAAGAAAAAAAAACTAAACACTTAACACACAACACACACCACCGCCACGTCATCACCATCTCCTTTCCCTCTTCTTCTTTTTTTTTTCTTCCGTTCTTTTCCACCGTGGCCGTGAGCCACCCGAGCCGCCGCCAGCCACTCTCCTCCTTCTCCTTCACTCCCTCGTCGCAGCCACCTGACACCACCACCGTGAACGTCGCCTTCACTCCCTCCTGCCACAGCAAGCCGCCGCCACGACCAGCCCGTCCTTCCTCGTCGTCTGCAGATCCGACGTGCCGGCGAGCTCGTCTTCTTCCTTCCCTCGAGCACACCACCACCACCAAGCACGACCTTCAGTCGCCCAGCTCGTCCGCCGCCCTTCCGTCGCCACGCCGTCACCTCTGCAAGCAAGGTGAGCCCGACCCATTTGGGAGAGGTTCGACCCGGATGCATTGTATGGGTCGCGGGTCAACCCGTTAGGAGAATGGGCTGAGGTTTGTTTGGGCTCGTGGTCTGGGCTGACATCTGGGCCTATGCGCGGGCCTGGCCTAGGGCTGATGTGTAAGTTTCCTAGAGAAGCTATTACGACACTCATAATGAGCTAGACATGCAGCGGAAGCTAGGAAACTAAACCAAGAACCACATGTGAAGCATATAAACCGTATAACAAAATTTCGTACCTTGTTCGGTTGAGGTCTTTCACCCAACTGCTGGAACGAATCATCTAGACCAAGACGAAGGCTGGAACGAATCAGTTAGAGCAAGAAGAAGACC
>JAKUCV010004399.1:57687-96258 GCA_028386065.3 Turnera subulata
TGTGATATTGATTCTGTGGATAATATGCTGAGATTGATGTTGAACTATTGACTGTGGAAATTGAGAAAAAGAAATTGGAATATGAAATTGGAATTGGAATTGATTTGAGAAGTTGTTATCATTGTCATGTGGAAAGTAGTGGTACGACCCGATGGTTGGAAATTAATTTTGGGATGCTATGGTCGGTTACTTGGTTTGTTGGCTTGTTGCCTGTGGTTAGGGTATACCAAATACCCAGTGGCTCGGATATGCCGAATATCCGTTTGGCTTGTTGCCTGTGGTTAGGGTATACCAAATACCCAGTGGCTCGGATATGCCGAATATCCGCAGTGGCTCAGATATGCCGAATATCTGGTTGGCATGTTGCCTGAGGTTGGGGTATACCGAATACCCAGTGGTTTGGATATACCAAATATCCGGGTTTGAGTTGTGGATTAGTTTTTGACCTAGCATCCGGAATTAATTGATAACCAGGTACGACCCTAGCTTGTCCAGTGACGGGGGCCCGGAAGATAAAATTGGTAATAATAATTAAGCATTCTTTTGGCCTTGGCTCAGTTGTTGAGATATGTTGTTGCTTGTCTGTGATTGCTTTTAAATATTACGGTTGCTTGCATATCACTGTTTATCCTTCGTCGGAGAGCACTTCGGACTCACCCCTCGCCTGCGGGGTTTCATCCCATAGGTTAAGTTGTTACGTAGTTCAGGTACGACGTTCGATGGGTGCTGCTTTCTCCACCTGACTCCGGATCCATACCACCGTTGCATGTGCATAAGTCTTCCGCTGCTATTCTATTGCTTATGATGCTGTACTACATTTCCGCTGCAGTGTGATATATATTACTGTACTGCTGATTTCCTATGATATGTATATTACTGATACTATCTGCTGCTGCTGAGAGCACTGTGTTTGGATTGAATAATGGTCACCGAGTGTGGGTGACAATTGTATTGATAGTTGCTGTTGTATAATATTTGCACGTTGTACTGTCTGTTCTATCATTATGAATAGTTTCGGCACGTGTTTACTACGGGTCGGGGCGCTTCAGTTTGGTAACGGAGCAGGCAGTAGGTCATTAGGGACATAACTGTGGTTGCTTGACTGTTGTTGGTGCATAAGATTTGACATGACATGATATGCATACATACATTCTCATATAGGTACGAATGGATCCGGTTGGAGGGAATCAGCATGCTGGAGTTCACCTGGATGACGACCAGGTATCGGTGGATCAACCACAGCAAGTTGCAGGAGGTCCGGAACACCATGCGAATGTTCCTTTGGGAGACCCTGCGCAGATGCTGAACGTGGTGACTCAGATTCTACAAAGGCAAGATGCCAGAGATGCCCGTATCGCAGCTATGGAAGCTCGGGAACAGGAAAACCAGGGACCTGTTGAGGATCCAGTGTATACGAAGCTGGAAAAGCTTGGGGCTGAGGTTTTCACTGGTGTCACTACACCACAGGATGCTGACCGTTGGCTTAGGCAGATGAACCGGGTCATGCTGAGGTTGACATGCAGGAATGATAGGTGGGCCAGGTACGCCGCCGCCATGTTCCGAGGAGATGCTGTTGATTGGTGGGAGTCTACCACCAGAGACTTGCCGACACCTATCATCATGCCATGGAATCAGTTTATGGAGATGTTTCGAAGGAAGTTTGTCTCTGAGGCATACCAGGATCAGCTGAGGCGAGAGTTTCTGGGGTTGCAACAGGGACCGTACCAAACGGTCAACGAATATGAGATCAAGTTCAACCGTTTGTCCATCTATGCCGGTGAGTTTGTGGCTACTCCGGAGGCAAAATGCAAACGTTTCTGGGATGGTCTTCGATCTGGCATCCAGACAGTCATGGGATGCAAATCCTATGAGACTTACCAGGACATGCTGACGGATGCTTTGAGAGCTGAGATCATCTGGCTGAATAATGAGAAGGAGCAACAGGAGATCCGCAAGAGACAAGCTGCACAGAGTTCTGGGGGACAGAACAAGAGGTTCCAGACACCTGCTAACCGATCAGGGTATGGACAGGGTCGCTCTATGCCCATGAGTCAGGGACGTGGGTGGAACAACAACACCTACAACCGAGGCAGTTCTTGGACTCAGTCTGGAGGGACTTCATCTGGGGATACTCGCCCGAGATTTCCTATGTCTCAGGTGAGGTGCTTTGAGTGTAACGAAGTTGGCCACTACCGATATGCTTGTCCCAAGTTGGGAAGATCTGGAGGTACAGCACCTACCCAGACAGTGCAAGCTTCAGTTGCTAGTGTTCCTAGTGGTTCTGGAGTTGGCCGAGGTCGAGGACGTGGAGCTGTTCCTGCTAGGACCCAGTCGGCCATGAATCAGAGTGCAGCTGTGCCGAGAGCATTTGTTATCACCGCTGAGGAGGATCCGGAGAATGCTGATGTCATAGCAGGTACCTTTACAGTTTTTGGTAGTACTGCATATACTTTGATAGACCCTGGTGCTACGCATTCATTTATTGCGCAAAGTTTTGCAATACTACATAACTGTACGGGTGAGAGTTTAGCTTGTCCAATGAGAGTTAGGTTACCTGCGGGTATAGTAGTCAGATTAACCCATGTGTGCAGAGATGTTTCGCTTTCATATGATAGCGAGATTTTTCTTGCACGGTTGATTGTGATGAACATGGGAGGTTTTGATATCATATTGGGGATGGATTGGTTGTCCAAGTACAGTGCTATGGTGAACTGTCGAACCAAGGAAGTGTTGTTGACTTCCGAAGGTGGACATAAGATTTTGCTGACAGGTATTGGGAGAGCTGCTACCACATGTAGTATCTCTGCTAATCAGGATGTCGGAATGGAGTCGCATGGTCCAGATGCTTTGTTGACCCATGCCAAGGGTGAAGAAGTTCAGACTCCGGTTTTGGGAGACATCATGGTTGTGAGGGAGTTTCCAGATGTGTTCCCAGAAGATTTGCCAGGATTGCCACCTGACAGAGAAGTGGAGTACACCATCGATTTGATGCCAGGAGTGACACCTATCTCGATGGCACCATATCGGATGGCACCAACAGAACTCCAGGAGTTGAAGAAACAGTTGGATGAGCTGTTAGAGAAAGGTTTCATCAGACCTAGTATTTCACCTTGGGGATCACCAGTCCTCTTTGTGAAGAAGAAGGATGGTAGTTTGCGCATGTGTGTGGACTACCGACAGCTGAACAAGGTGACAGTGAAGAATAAGTATCCGCTTCCCAGAATTGATGATCTTTTTGATCAGTTACAGGGAGCTACTGTATTTTCTAAGATTGATCTTCGATCTGGCTACCATCAGGTCAAGATTGCAGAGAAGGACATACCGAAGACAGCCTTCCGCACTCGGTATGGTCACTTTGAGTTCACAGTGGTTCCTTTTGGCTTGACCAATGCACCAGTAGTTTTCATGTGTTTGATGCATTGGTCTTGAACGAGTTCTTGGATAAGTTTGTGGTAGTCTTCATCGATGACATCTTGTTCTATTCCAAGAACCAGGAAGAACATGAAGAGCACCTGAGAGTAGTGCTTCGGAGGTTGCGAGAGAAGGAGTTGTATGTTAAGTTTAGCAAATGTGAGTTCTGGCTTGAAGAAGTTGCATTCCTTGGACATGTTGTATCCGGGGATGGGATTAAGGTTGACCCTGCCAAAGTAAAGGCTGTTTTGGAATGGGAGCCGCCCAAGACGGTACCAGAAGTCAGTAGTTTTCTTGGCCTTGCAGGATATTACCGAAGATTCATCGAGGGTTTCTCTTTGATAGCTAGTCCCATGACCAAGCTATTGAGGAAAGATCAAGCCTTTGTATGGAGTGATGCCTGCCAGAAGAGTTTTGATGAACTTAAGGAGAAGCTGACAACAGCACCAGTCTTGACAGTGCCTAAGCCAGGAGTGGAGTATGTGCTGTTCTGCGATGCTTCAGGTCTTGGTTTGGGAGCTGTTCTGATGTAAGAAGGCCGAGTGATAGCCTATGCTTCGAGACAGTTGAGGCCACACGAGAAGAATTATCCGACACACGATTTAGAGATGGCCGCAGTGATCCTTGCATTGAAGATCTGGCGACATTATCTGTTTGGAGAGAGATGCCGGATTTTCACAGATCACAAGAGTCTCAAGTACATCATGACTCAGAAGGAGCTTAACCTGCGACAAAGACGTTGGGTTGAGTTGCTAAATGATTATGATTGTACTATTGAGTATCACCCTGGAAAAGCTAATGTTGTAGCAGATGCTTTGAGCCGGAGACAGCCAGAAGATGCTTCCACGACTTACTCGATGTCCTCACTCATCGAGTTAAGGAAGATGGGAGTTGATTTGTCAGTTGATGAGACAGGAGTTTTGTTGACTCATATTGAAGTTAAGTCTAACCTGAGAGGCTGGATTGTGGAGTTACAAGATGGAGATCCCGACCTGATCAAGCTGAAGGAAGCAGTTTGTAGTGGGAAGGAAGATAAGTTTCGCATAGCTGAGGATAGTGCACTGATGCTAGGAAAGCGTCTATGTGTACCCAGTGTTGGTGACTTACGCAGTCAGATTCTAGAAGAAGGACATATGACACCGTACGCTATGCACCCTGGAAGCACCAAGATGTACCAGAATTTGAGGAGTCATTTCTGGTGGTCGCGTATGAAGAAGGATGTAGCCGAGTATGTGGCTAACTGTATCACTTGTCAGCAAGTGAAAGCTGAACATCAGGCTCCAGCAGGGAAAATGAGATCTTTGTCAGTGCCAGAGTCGAAGTGGGAGATGATTACCATGGATTTTGTGGTTGGATTACCGTTGACCCGGAGACAGCATGATGCTATCTGGGTTATCGTTGACCGACTTACAAAATCGGCCCATTTTCTTCCCATTCGACAGACAGACACCCTGGATAAGTTGGCGAAGTAGTACGTTGCAGAGATTGTGAGACTACATGGGATTCCTAAGTCCATAGTCTCAGACAGAGACCCGAGATTCACATCGCGGTTTTGGAAGAGTCTGCAAACACCTTTGGGGACGAAGCTGAGTTTCAGTACTGCTTTTCATCCTCAGACCGATGGACAGTCGGAGAGGACTATCCAGACACTAGAAGATATGCTAAGGGCTTGTGCTCTTAACTTCAGTGGGAGTTGGGACCAATATTTACCTTTAGCGGAGTTTGCCTATAACAACAGTTATCATTCCAGTATTGGCATGCCACCTTTTGAGGCTCTCTACGGAAGGAAATGCCGAAGTCCAGTTTGCTGGGATGAAGAAGGTCTTCGTTTGATCGTTGGTCCAGATTTGGTTAAGCAGACTGTTGACAAGATTTAGACAGTTAAGCAGAGCATGAGAGCAGCACAGGACCGACAGAAGAGCTATGCCGATAAGCATCGTCGTGAGATGGAGTACCAGGTGGGAGAACAAGTTTTCCTCCAAGTTGCACCGTAGAAAGGTGTTATCAGATTCGGGAAAAGAGGGAAGCTGAGTCCCAGGTACATTGGACCGTATGAGATTGTGGAAAGGGTTGGACCATTGGCGTACAGATTATCTCTACCGGAGGAGTTGTCACGGATTCATGACGTATTCCATGTTTCCATGTTGAGGAGGTACAAATCAGATCCGAGCCATGTGGTTACTACAGTAGATGTTGAGGTCGCAGAGGATCTTACGTATACGGAATTACCAGAACAGATTCTTGCCCGGGAAGTCAAACAGTTGAGGAACAGAGTCATTTCGATGGTAAAGGTTAAGTGGAGCAAGCACTCTGCGAATGAGTCCACGTGGGAAGTTGAGGAGCATATGCGTTCTCAGTATCCGCACTTGTTCACAGCTTTGGAGTGAATTTCGGGGACGAAATTCTTTTAAGGTGGGTAGGCTGTAACAGCCCAGGTAAAAATTTCATTTTTACCGGGACTGTTTAAGTTAATGTACAGTAATTTACCAATGATTTTTAATCTTGGGTAATTAAATTATGGTAAATTGAGTATTGGATTCCGAAACCGAGCCTTGTCCCACGCTCGGGATTTTTCTGCAGATTTTACGGACCAAGTTGGGATTTTTCCGGGTCCGGGAATCTTAGGAAAAGTCGGGTTTATCCTCGAGTTATCGGGCCAGAAATAAAGTTAAGTGGGTATACCGGATATTTTCTGGTCCAAGTGGGTCACACTTCACATGCAGCATAGTAACTGCATAATTGAAGTTCAATTATTCAGCCGCCAATCCCTATTCAGCCTGTGAACTACCTATTGCACTTGTGATTCACCAGTGTATTGCACGCCTACTTAACTTCTTTTCCCTGCATATCTTCACACCAACATCACCACCAGCTTCTTTTGTTCCTCCCCTGTAAAATCGTTTCCTGCAATTCATTTGGAAAAAAAAGAAAAAAAAAACTAAACACTTAACACACAACACACACCACCGCCACGTCATCACCATCTCCTTTCCCTCTTCTTCTTTTTTTTTTCCGTTCTTTTCCACCGTGGTCGTGAGCCACCTGAGCCGCCGCCAGCCACTCTCCTCCTTCTCCTTCACTCCCTCGTCGCAGCCACCTGACGCCACCACCGTGAACGCCGCCTTCACTCCCTCCTGCCACAGCAAGCAGCCGCCACGAGCAGCCCGTCCTTCCTCGTCGTCTGCAGATCCGACGTGCCGGCGAGCTCGTCTTCTTCCTTCCCTCGAGCGCACCACCACCACCAAGCACGACCTTCAGTCGCCCTCGCCTTGTCGCCCAGCTCGTCCACCGCCCTTCCGTCGCCACGCCGCCACCTCTGCAAGCAAGGTGAGCCCGACCCATTTGGGAGAGGTTCGACCCGGATGCATTGTATGGGTCGCGGGTCAACCCGTTAGGAGAATGGGCTGAGGTTGTTTGGGCTCGTGGTCTGGGCTGACATCTGGGCCTATGCGCGGGCCTGGCCTGGGGCTGATGGGCTCTAGCTGGCCTGGGCTTGGGCCTTGAGCCTGGGCTTGGGTTCTGGGGCCCAGTCCGATTTAGTAAAAAAAGAAAAGAAGAAAATGAAATCTGGGAGGAAAAATAAAATGGAAGAAAATAAAAATGAGATGGGGAAAAATATATATTGGTATGGAAAATAAATATTTCGAGGAAATAATTTTAGAAAATATTATATGGTATATGGAAAGAAAATAATAATTTGTAGAAATAATATTTTGGAAAGTACATACTTATGGAATAATTTTGGAAAGGGTATTATCAAGTAATAAAATACCGGAATAGTAACCGGGTATAGGAATAAGTACAGTATGGTATTTTGGCACTTGAAATAAATGGTGAATGATGATAATAATGGAAAATTAACCCGGGGAGTAACCGAGCCGAGTTTATATTTAGTTTCCGGTATACAGTATAAGCATGGCATTTGCATACCATCTTACGTGTGCATATTATTTGATTGATATAGGAGTTGATAACGAACAATTTGCTGAGGAACCGGACTTGGAACTTGCTGGACAATTCCATAATTGATATCGGCTAAGGTGAGGATGGATAACCCTTGTTATGTTGCCTGTAATACTTTTTGTGCTTTGTTGTTCGATTGAACTGCTGATTTGTTGATTGTTGGCTGAGTATCTGTTGTGGTTATTATTGTTGCTTTTGGACTGTGATATTGATTCTGTGGATAATATGCTGAGATTGATGTTGAACTATTGACTGTGGAAATTGAGAAAAAGAAATTGGAATTGATTTGAGATGTTGTTATCATTGTCATGTGGAAAGTAGTGGTACGACCCGATGGTTGGAAATTAATTTTGGGATGCTATGGTCGGTTACTTGGTTTGTTGGCTTGTTGCCTGTGGTTAGGGTATACCAAATACCCAGTGGCTCGGATATGCCGAATATCCGTTTGGCTTATTGCCTGTGGTTAGGGTATACCAAATACCCAGTGGCTCGGATATACCGAATATCCGCAGTGGCTCAGATATGCCGAATATCTGGTTGGCATGTTGCCTGAGGTTGGGGTATACCGAATACCCAGTGGTTTGGATATACCAAATATCCGGGTTTGAGTTGTGGATTAGTTTTTGACCTAGCATCCGGAATTAATTGATAACCAGGTACGACCCTAGCTTGTCCAGTGACGGGGGCCCAGAAGATAAAATTGGTAATAATAATTAATATTCTTTTGGCCTTGGCTCAGTTATTATAATATGCTATTGCTTGTCTGTGATTGTCTTTAAGTATTACGGTTGCTTGCATATCATTGTTTATCCTTCGTCGGTGAGCACTTCGGACTCACCCCTCGCCTGCGGGGTTTCATCCCGTAGGTTAAGTTGTTACGTAGTTCAGGTACGACGTTCGATGGCTGCTGCTTTCTCCACCTGACTCCGGATCCATACCACCGTTGCATGTGCATAAGTCTTCCGCTGCTATTCTATTGCTTATGATGCTGTACTACATTTCCGCTGTAGTGTGATATATATTGCTGTACTGCTGATTTCCTGTGATATGTATATTACTGATACTATCTGCTGCTGCTGAGAGCACTGTGTTTGGATTGGATAATGGTCACCGAGTGTGAGTGACAGTTGTATTGATAGTTGCTGTTGTATAATATTTGCACGTTGTACTGTCTATTCTATCATTATGAATAGTTTCGGCACGTGTTTACTGTGTTACGGTAAATACGGGTCGGGGCGCTTCAGGGATTTTTTTTATAATGTCTAAATTCACCTTTTATTTTAGGAAATAATTCTTTTTTTTATGATATAGGAAATAATTCTTTTGAATTTGTGTTAATTAATAATTAATCAAATCAAAAAATCAATTTAGACATTACAAAAAAATTTCTAAGCTACATTTATTAGCAATCAAAATTTGAAATATTAATTTGGGTTTTCGGTGGCTCAACATGTGCCCACAAGATAGAAGATTCCTATTTTAAATCAAGGAATCTATGTTTCAAAGAATCTAGGAGGATGATTCTGAATGGAAAGTTAGATTCTTACTAATTAATTAACACCAACATATGATCAAATTTGTAAACGAAGAGTTTTCCCGGGCTTGAGAAAAGAGAAGAGATCACGGTTACTTGCATGAGACGTGTGGAATTTTGATATATTGAAGGATAAACTTTTTGTAGAAAAAGTTCCCACTCTTTTTGGATTTTTTTAAACTCATGAAATTGAGGATTAGTTCTCATGTGTTCGGCTGCATACCATCAAGAAGTTCTAAGACATATACTTACAAGTAACAACCTCCAAACGTTACCCACTAATATTATTACGTTTTCACATAGAAACACACTTGCACAATTCGTTTTCTGATGGGTTAATCACACATTTGGTTGGTATTCTTTCTAATTGCATTCATAAAAGGTTTGTATAATTTTTCATCCCTTCTAAGTAATGTTTATTCAATTTGGGTTTAGCCCGACTAATAAACAATTATATAGTTCTCGCTTTAATAGATCTTGAGTCCAAGTCTTTGTGTACGCAAAAAATTATCTAAAAATTCAAACAAAATGACACTAAGGATAATTGGTAGTATTTTGTTACTATAGAGCATAAAACAAAATTGCCCTTTTGAATTAAATTAAGGCTAAAATAATTAAAGATAAAATAATCAAAACTATTAGAAAGTAAGTGTAAGAAACAAAAAGAATACTCATTTAACTGAAAAAAAGAAAGTTTGTGATATTACTTTGTAGAGAGGAGGTTCCAAAGAAAAATGAAAAAGAGGAAGCATTGGTTCACTTATTATTCATCCAGTTCTTTACGTTAACGATTCCAGGGGTAGAATAGCTCATTGATGGTACTATGAACACCATCATCTTTAGCTATCCAACCAACAACATTATCATACCCATCTTTGTCTCTTTTGGCGTCATACAAATCAAAACCCCCACCCACACCCACATAGGCTCATGAGGGTGCAGGAGTAATGGGTCCCATACATCAACCCTAAAATTCCACTCATATCGCAACCCAACCTCGAGCACATGAACCCCTAGCTAAGATCATCATCTGTGGACTTGCAGTGAACGGTGGGGTTTCATGCCAACGAGTTGTCGAGGTAGGCGTAGATGGGAGCAAGCTCTCCAGTAGATGAGGCTAAAGTAGTAGAGGATGCTAATGAAGCCAGCAACAAGGAGAGCAACATCTCTTGCTTGAGAGACTCATATTTGATGGTGTTTTTTTTTTTTTTTAAAAAATTAGTTTCTATTCTAGTGATGAATATCTTGCTTGTTGTTGTTTAGTACTCAAATAAAATGCACCTAGCTAGCACATGTATATATATAGGCAATGTTAAGTTTCTTGGAATCATGATATGCGTAATTTCTTGCTAAACTATATGGATTTTGCATTAGCCTCCTCAATTAATTCCCCACAGTCATCTTTCCAACTCAAATTGTTAAGTTTCTTGGAATCATGATATGCTTTAATTCCTCTGTTAAACAATATCAACCTCGTTGGTTGCCAAGGCTTTAGTTTCTGATTAATATATTGCTACATTACCCTCCGCACTTTGCATCCAATCATATCTTTTATTTCTTTCCTTTAGCTACGTAAATAATGTGATCCTTACCAATTCATTTAGCTTTGTTTCCAATTCATTTAGCTACGTAAAGCTACCCACTGGCACAAGCGTCCTTCAGCCCTGAAGACGATCTCAGTACCATTTGAACTACATCATATGTATTTATACACAATCTTATGTGGAGTACACAAATTTTTCACAAACTGAGACCAGTATATAAAGAACTTTTACTGGTATCTAGTTTTCAGAAGCTGGTAACCGGGTACTGTAGAATAAACCTATCAAGGACTCTTCTCCAGCTCCATAATAGCATCTTTTAGTCACAAGGTAGGTACACGCATAGCATTCTTCAACTCCTAACTGTAAATATCACAGCTAGAAAGTATGTCAAACTTTTCAGTCAATAAGGATAGCAACATCCAAGCAGCATTTAACAGAACAAACTTATAAATATATTAGTGAACAGAACTACCTGGTGAGACCTTGTGATCAGTTTCCAGTGTCATATACCTGTTGCAATAAGTAACAAGCGTTTGATAAAATCAGAATTTATCTGAACCAATGTCGCAACAAAGACAGATGCAATTCATGTTGGATTCCGTAGCATATGAAGTCACTAATTTCGTGTTCAACTTCGATTGCTAAATATGCCATTCTGCAAGGTTCGCAAATTACCCTCGTACATTCATGAAATTAAAGTTCAGAAAACAAAGGCTAAGGAGATCTGCAGTAAGCATTCATATGGATCATCAGCACTGATTTAAGCACAGAAAAGTCGCAAGTGAAAATTGTCAGCGACTTTGAAACATCAATCACAGCATCTAGCAAAGTGTGACTAAAGAAAGTTACTAAGAAAGAGGGTACCTTGACAGTCCTATCTCCATAACCAACAAAGAGCTTTCCTTGCCAGCACAACACAGTTGTCACAACAGAACTTTCAGGGAATGATCCAACCGGTCTGATATCTACATGAAATTCATCTCCTGATAATTCCTATAACCAACGTCACATCTATGAGACTGTAATATCATGAACCCCAAACATAACCTCTACTTCAATAAAAGAGAAGAAAATTAAACTGACAAGACTTTAGACATGATGACATATTGCAGCATCACAGTTGTAAAATACATCAGCAAATACGAGGATCAGTAATTTTGCCATATACCTGTACATTTACAATTTTGTCCCAACCTCCAGAAAAGAGCCATTTCCCCTCCATGGAAATCGCAAAAATGGCACCATTATGAAGTTGTGTAGATCTCATAAACACATCATTCCTCCAAACCTGAATTAAGAGAATAACATGATTGAAAAATTTAACCACAGGAAGGAAGCATCAATTGCGCATTGGTCTAAAAAGAAAACAACAAAGGCCTAATAATAGTTCCTATTTGTCCAGATTGGACATAAACACTATAGCTGATATATCCACGGCAAGTCTTGTGTATGTTTTGAGACAGATAGAGACTTAGAGAGAGGGAGAGAATTGTTTCATTCAATGATTCATCTAACAAGTGTTTAGGTATGTCTTTAGAGATAGAATTTAAACCTTAGATCTTTTAAGAGTCTAATAAGACATCCTAGCGCAAATGTGCAGCTGGGCCTGAAACACCCTAGATACAGTACAAAATCTTATGCCCTATTGAATGTTAGAGCATAATTTCCATCTCTGTTTCAAAGTAAATAATGGTTCCCACATTCTATCACAGCTTGATTAACTTTGGCAGGTTACCGTAATAACCACACAACTTAAAAAGAAACTAGAAAATTCAACTAAGATTTTGATGGAATAAGAGTATTGAGAAGAGAAACAATTCCAAAGGTTCAAAGAAACAAAACCTTTATGTGTCCATTTTCACAAGCTGCAATAAGTATATTCTGGTTTACAGCAAGAGACTGGACAGACACTATCGTTCCTGGCATATCTTGCCCCAAAACTGTCAAAAGACTATGATCACAAAGACTCCATAGTCGGATGGTCCCATCCCAACTACCGCTATAAAGGATCCCATCACGTGCCGCTAAAGTGGACACAACTGATTTGTGACCTTCCATGGTGCACAACATGGTGCCATCCTGGACGAATATTGAGTATGAGCATCCTTAGAATATGCAAAAAGTGACAAAATGTAATTGAAGTCGAAATTTGGATGCAAGGTATTACCCGTATTGACCATGCCTTAATCAACCTATCTCCACTGCCAGTATAAAGATAACCATTCCCCGGAGCAACCATGGTATGAATACCACTATATCTCCAATCTTTTTGCTCATACCATTTCTTTAAAGGTTCTCCCACCAGGGGGGTGTTAACGCTCCAGAGAAAAATTCCTCCTCCACTATCAACACTTATGCACAATGGCTGTTCTTCATCCACATATGCAACAGCCATCACTTTATGCTCATGACCTTTAAATGTATGTACATGAGAAAAATCCTGCATTCAATTGCAGCAAATAAGCTTCACTGAGAGGAATAAAGCAGCACATTTTACAAATGCCGCCTTCACATAGCTTACCTGCAAAGACCAGAGATGTACTGACTTATCAAAGGATGAGCTAAACAAAAATCCCCCTGAAAGATTTAAATAAAATAACTTAGAAAAGGTTGATAGAAAACATAGCATACTACTGAATCTATAAGAAACAAGAAAATTCATATACCTCCAATGGCTAATCCAGTAACACAATCGAGGTGGCCTTGCAAACTTTTGAATTTGACTTTTTTCTCCATAAGACCAGCAGGAAAGTCTTTATCAACTCCCACACCCTGAACTACATTTGGAATTTCTCCACCATTGTTTTCTGCCCCACAATCCTTTTTAGTTGTTTCTGATCTTTGCATCATACAAAGTTCACCAAAAGCCAAGTAATGTCTTGTATTCTCTTCATTGGGAGCTCCCTTCAGTCTAGGCATGGTGGGATATGGTGTTGAAACAATTAACTCCCTCATACACTTCCACACATCAGTCAGAAGTGGACGACTCCCGGGATCAAAATTCAGACATTTGCACAGAACACGGTTTAATGATTCAAAATCCCTACCAAATTTGCTTATCAACAAAGAGCTTACTTTATCCATCAAGCCCCTACACCCCGAGTCATCCTCCTTGCTCACATTTGACATGAAATGATCAACACCTTCAGCCAGTTCCCTAATGAAACTTTTCCCAACAAGAAAATAAAGCAAAATACAACCGATTGACCAAACATCAGAGCTACGTCCAACCGAGCATCTAAAGCTACCACATTCTACCTCAATTCCTTCTTTCTTGAAAAGCTTGAGCAACATTTCTGGACTAATAAACATCTCCTTTTCAATAAATGTACCCACAGAAAATCCCTCTTCTTCAGGTCCAATCTTCTTTCCACCAGAACCAATCTCTGTAACATTTTTGCAGACCATCCTTCCCATCCCCAAAACCTCACTTAAACTTAGACTCACATGTCCAAAATTCTCCAACCGAAAACAAGAAGGACCCAAACAACCCATCAACAGCCCTTCCAAATGCAAACTAATCACTGCTTCACATATTTCCATACCCATAATTGCAAAACCAGAGGACACTAATCCCTTATCTTCACTCACCCCATCCTCAGAACAACCCAACAAATTGTCCCCAATATTCCCTTCCAGCCTCTCGCACACCAGAAACAAATGCCCTGATCCCAAATCCCCCCACAATCCATAAGCCTCACAAACCCTCCCTTTCTTCCTCGAGCCAACCTCCAAAACCAACCCCAGTTCCTCCCTCTCCCCCACTGTCATCCCCCACAGAAAAGACATGACCTTAGCCACATAACTCAACTTAAAGACACCATCTTTCACAACACTCAACGACCCAACATCAAAAAGACTCACCTTCCTCTCACCATCCCTGAACACCTCCTCATCAACCAAGACAGCATCTTCAGGAAGAACCCACCTGCTCCATCTGGCATAGAACTCATCAGACCACAGAGGAGGGAGCACAAAGTCGCAATCTTTGGGACGATCACAGCACTGCTGCTGGGGTTTTGGGGTGCCATTGGCGCCGGCGGAGGAGCTCTCTGTCAGCCTTAGGAGGTCGATGTTCTTGGGGAAGGAAGAAGGGCCGGCGGGTGATGGGAATTTGACGAGCTGGGTACAGGCAGGGCAGCGGATGGTTTGAGGGTACCTTTGGGGTAGATTCTTCAGGCATGACTCGCAGGTTGTGTGACCACAGGTGATGACTCGCGGGACAGTGGTGCTGCTGTCGTAGGATTGGAGGCAGACAGGACATTCAGGGAGGTCTTGCAACTCCATCCCTCACTTGTCAGCTCATCAATGATTCCCGGACATGGCTTCTTTTAGTTTTCTAACTGATGTTTTGGAACTGTAAGCTGTTAGTGTCCAAACTCCAACGCAAACTCTGTTTTGGTAAACGCTTCTGTCTTTTTTTCTGAAGCTTCCTTTTCTTAACGATTTTATCTTAGGCTTAAATCTACTAAAAGAAAATTCTTTCAGGCTTAAAGCACAAATTGGCCCCTGAGTTTTGCACATTTGGTCCATTCAGTTCAATGAGTTTCAATTTTGGTTAATTAAACATTCATGTTTGTAATTGAAGGTCAAGCGACACCGTTTTCACAAAGCATAAACTTTATTCCCGAAATGGAGTTTTTATTTGTACATCTCCTTCATTAACCCGAGCCAGTGGTTCTTCTCAGTTGAGCTTGATTTCAATAGTTATAGACCGATCTGTGCACCTTCTTTTAAGGGTTTTGTTCCCCAATTCCATAAAGGTGAGCCCTTTCCATTTCCACCCCACATAGGTCTCTCCTTTCCCTTAATCTCATCCGATCTAATTTGTGTTTTTTATTTTCTCTTCTTTGGTCGTGGTTATTATATATGTTTTGAAGTCGAAGGAGAGGAGGAGAAGATCATGGCAGGACCAGGGAGTTCTATGGTGTACTCGATCCTTCTCTTCGCTGTAGGCCTCTCCCTCCAGCAAATGTACCGCGCCAAGTTGGCCTCCACCGAGCTCTTCACCATTCTCGGCGGCTTCATCAGCTCCCTCCTCTTCCTCGTCCTCCTCACTGTGAGTTTATTCACTCCGTCCTGGCATTTCCCTACTCTTGCTTTCTCCTTTTTCGAAGAGCAGAGTGGAAATGAAATCGTGGGTCAATGTCAAAATCGAGCCTTTAATTATCAGCCCTGCAGTGTTTGTTTAGTCATGTGTTTAATTATCAGTCCTGGTCGCTGTCAAAATTGGATCTTTTCTTTTCAGGTCCTGTGTTTGATTAGTGTATGCTGGTTTGCCATCAGAGTTGGAGTTGTGTTTGTTTGCTCCTTTGTAAAGATTGTCGTGACATCATCTTACGTACTTGCACTTTGTGTTATGCGACTCTATGATGATGAATTTGAGCATGAACACTCTCGTTTTGCTCATTGTCTTGCAGTTCGTTGGGAATTTTCAGGAATTGAATGGCATGAAGACAGGATGGGGTGCTGGTGAGTACACATCTGGATTTTCTGCTTACGTTTGATTCCTTTTGTATTTGATTTTATTAGTTCGTGGAGCAAAGTGTAGCTAAATTAGAGAAATCCATTTTATATGGTTTGCAGCATTTCTGTTGTTGAGCCATCAGCTGATGATTTTATTATCCAATTGTGTGGGGTGTTCTTTGTTTATTCATCTGCATTCAGTGATTTACTCTGATCGCCATTACCATCTGCTCTGATGAATGCACGTCTGCGCTGTTTCTGTGCATTTCGCATCCTGGTGCCTACTAGTGTTTTCTGTGTTTGCTTCTGTTTGAGCTTCAACTTCTATCTCCGACTTTTTGTTGTGGTTCTTCTGCTAAGGCCGTGCTGCAAGTTTGGATCATGACTCGTACCATTGTCATCAGTACTTACCTTGCTTGACCTTTCTTTTGTTGGTTTGAATACTTGTAGGCCATTACCTCTTCCCTTGAATAAGTTAAATTGTCATAGATAGGTTTGAGAGCCAAAAGAATATATGATATGAGTTGCTGGGTAGGACTTTCCTGCTACACTAAAGTTTGGCATCAATTATCGGAAGGAGAAAAGTGATATTGGATGATTTGATCTGAAATAGGAAACCTGATCAAATGAATTCAAGCATTACAAATTTAATGTTGTTGTCCTCCATTTTCATTGACATTAGAAAGTTGTTCCTGGTCTGTAATTTGTTGGTTTAACTATTATGAGACCCACACCTTGCGCATTTGGTCTGTCAGCCTTCTTTTATTTCTATTCTACCTCCTTCTGTGCTAACATCCTAAGTTTATGGAACAGCAACTGCTACTTTTCTTTTAACGTTTTTTTTTTTGAAATGCTGCCTGATGATGTTGATGGCATTCAGAATTCTAGTGGGCCTGGTTCTTAATTGGTGCTTCCATTACTGTGTATTACTTTTCCTCGGATCATTTGTTGTCTGAAAAGTATTTGAACTAATTATCTCTGTTTTCTCCTGCAGTTATATTAGCTGAAGCTGTTGCTTTAGTTTTGGCTGGCACTGTCCACCGAGTTTGCATAACAACATGGTAATGTTACAATGTCACACATTAATTTTTTTTTCCTCTAATTATTATACCACTTAGAAGGACTATGAAGTAGTTGACCTTGGAAGAGGGTTAGTTGTTGAACAGCATGAGCCTTCCATGTTTCTCAATGATTAACTGTTATACTTTAAACCCTAAGTCCATGTTCTTAAAATTTCTTTCATAGGATCTTGATAGCAACACTATGGGAAAAAATGCAATAGAACTTTTCTTGGAATGATGGTTGGGAGAAGTGAATAGTGTTTATCCATTGCAGTCTTACGTTAGGGAAGAAGCACTTATCATATTTAATATATTAAAGTAAATAGCATCAATTTTGTTGTTTTGGATTTTAGAATTGTTCTTGATTCGTGATCTTGTTTATGGCTGGATAAGATTTAGTACTGATGGAATATGTAGTTTAAGAGGTATGGGTAGGTTAGGTGCTTATGGAAAAATGGAGAAGCCCAATACTTGGTACCTTGAATTCTGGTCTGATTTAACTATTAAATGTAGCTTTCTGTTTAACGCAAAAATGTTCTGAAATTGGTATTGAGAATCTTTCAAATGCATCCTAACGTTTGATTTTAAATTCTTCTATGTGATGCAGCTTCTTG
Organism: Turnera subulata; assembly: GCA_028386065.3. Taxonomy (NCBI): domain Eukaryota; kingdom Viridiplantae; phylum Streptophyta; class Magnoliopsida; order Malpighiales; family Passifloraceae; genus Turnera; species Turnera subulata. The sequence continues at coordinate 75,281 of JAKUCV010004399.1, forward strand.
TTCTCGGTTGGATTATTGTATGAGGTCAACAAGCTTTCTGGGATGATACTTTCAAAAAGTGAATCTAAAACGAGAAGGCACTGAGGATACCTAGAAACTAGGCGTTCAGTAGACAGATATGAAGTACTTATCATTTTTTATCCTCCTCAACTCCTAGTGAGATGTATCAGACATCCATGAGTTGTGAAAATTGCGAGTAGAACTCCTGTAGGGTAAGAACTGAGACGAGATGTTTTGATTCCTTCAAGTGAAGAGAAAGAAAGAACAAAAGAACAAGAACCTTAAGTTTTGCTTAAATTTTTTTCATTCTGGTTTCTGAAAGCATGTATATGTGTGTGTGTGCCTGTCTGTTCTTGTGCTTTATCTCGTATGGATAACTGAAAACCTCAAGTGGTCAGCATGGAAGTATATACTGACTTTGGTGGAACTAGTGAAGATGGACAGCCTGAAAAAGCTAGCATTTCCAGATTGAGTAGATAAGCGTCTGCTGATAAGGGAGCGCACTTGTTGTGATCCATAAGAGATATAATTCACTGCTTTTGTCCCAAACATGTCTCCACATTATATGTGATGTGTGTTCTATAGGCATTTGAAGAGTAAAACTAATACGGGTTCTCATGCATGTGACGGCAAGAATTGGGATGTTGTTATTCAAGGATAAGTATAACATTAGCCTTTCCCTATACTTTGAAACCTTTATGTATACGCTTTAGTTCTCTACTGTTTTTACTTGTAGCTGAAGCCTGAAGATTTTGCGCCATGATTTGAGGACCAAGTCTCCAAGTTAAATTCATTTAAACTAAACCCAAATTCTGTTTTATCAGGGCCAATATCAATATTGATCCTAAATCCAAGTTTTTTTTTTCAGTTTTAACCACTAATGTCAATACCCCTAATGATTGATACAGAAATGTAGAAAGTTATGTATCATGTGCTAAAATTCCACAAACACACAATTGAGACGCAAAGAGAAGTACTTTCTTCTTTTCTTTAAAGAACTGAAGAGAAGTAAATTATGCACTTTTTTTTTTTTCTCCATATCAACTTTGAATGAAACATTTTTGTTAACCAGAGAGCAAATCAAGAGGAAATATAAGGGGATGCATTTCCAAAATTCCAAGCATTAAGTGTCCTTTTAAGCGAGCACATATCATAAGTGGTTATTTGCGTGCCATCCCACTAGTAATTAAATTTTGACAAGTATTACTTGTTGATGCTAGAATAATTCCCATCCCCACATAAAACTGGCACCATATTTATGAGCATTCAATAATCCCCAACATTAGACCTCTTATTTAGGCATTTTACAACAAAGAGAGTTTGGTACTTGTTCCAATCAAGCAGCGTCTAAAACTAGAGAAATTGGGTGTCTCACCCCTAACATGTGCTGCTTAGCCTTCTCTCCCTCTACCCTCACGCAAATATTACCATTTAGAGTCTCTAAAATATGGGGAATAGCTTTCTGTTAAGTGCAATATAGTTTGTTGAACAATGAAAATCACATGATTGAACTGCCAATCTCTTAGCCTAAAACGTCATCCTTGAGAGAAAGAGAATATGTACAGCTTCTAGCTAGCCTTTGCCAAGTATTAGAAACAAACACTAGAAAAAAATGCCTACCACCTGCCTAAACCATCTTCTAGCTATCAGAAATTGAACATTTGCATCAGTCCCATGATCATATATACATTTCTGAGAAGCAAGGTACAGAGAGAGCATTTTTGGCCAAAACTTAGTGATATATACATTCTCTAAGCTTCAATGTCTTCTCTTCCTTTAATTTAATTTGCAATCTCCATAGATAAAACTCACTTGCAATAATGTCTTTAATGTATGCGGTATACTTTACAATCTCTTGCATTTATATCAAAATCATGCGTAGCCAATAGATGTAGGTTCCATTTAAGTGCTAATTGTGGGCTTTCCTATTACCTCTCTTTGTCTTTTTCTTCTTTTTCCATCATCTTAATTATATCTCAGAGCTTAAACTGACAAATTTTCCTGCATCACGTCACATAAAATTAACTTTCGCTCCACCTAGCTGCTGCATTATAAGTAGAGTATATACTAGGTTAACAATTGATAGGTCACTAGGACAAAAGGACATGTGATATGGAGGTCACTAGGTTGTACAAATTTGCTCAAGAACCCTGTAATTCCTCGTACTCCCTGGTCTGGTTTGTGGTTTCTTTTTTCTTTTCCCATGAAACTAGAACTGGATAGGTGGAGGATATGCAGCTGACAGATTGTCAATTGGCATATCATCAGTCCACTTAGTTTCTGGTCATGACTATAAGCCATAGAGGAGATGGTTTCCTTTCAAGAAAGTGCACCATCAGTCACTTTCCTTTATAACATGACATATACTGCACATGGGATGCTGATACTGACATATTCTAAGTAGTTTGCTTTTACTGGTTATAGATAGTCTAGGAGATCTTGATAGCCAACAGTTAACTGAACTTTTTGCCAATTCTTCCTATTATTTATTGGGAATTAAATTTTAAAGTTCAATATTTAATAAAGGAACTAATTAACTCCTTTCTATGTAATTACCTCATATTCTTTTCCTGTGAAGTCTAGTTGCTACCACACACACACACATATATATATACACCAACACCAGAGTCTTGCAACATTTTACAAAGCTTATGCATTAGAAACTCTCCACTCTCCACTTTCTTTAATGCTTTGGTTTTCTTCATGAATTTCAGCAAAGCCAGGAACAATAAGTTGCTTCTTTCAACAAAGAAGCTGGTTGTGGGATTTCTGGATTTATTACAAAAATTGAGGGAGATTGAGCACAGGAAAATGAGGGGGAAGCCAGTTTCAGGCAAGGCCATTTTTGTGCTGTGCATTGCCAGCTTCCTGGCTGGATCACTCTTCACTAGCCGGAACTGGACTCGCTCTTCTCGCAACGAAGATACCCGGATTCCGGTCTTCCCTCATCATGGGACCAAGTTACAGGAAGTGAAGAAAGATTGTGATCAGAAGCGTGTAAGTTTGGTAGTTCACACTTCAGTCACCAGTACTGTTACTTACTACTTTGCTACTTCCTGCATAGTTTGCCATGCCTTATGTTTATCATTTTTTGTTATATATATTCTAACTTGTATTGATTTACCTATTGTTGTGTTTATGTTGAATTAGAAACTGATTGAGGGAAAAGCAGGAGATGTCTTGGAAGAAGTAGAGAAAACCCATGATGCTATCAAGTAAGCTACTTCAATTCCTTTTGTTTCCTTTCCTGAAATATCAACTGTCTTAGCCTACAATGTATTTTTCTACAGGTCTCTGGAGACTACAATGTCCAGTTTGCAAATGGAACTAGCTGTGGCTCGAACTAGTCAAACCAGTGGCCAACTTTCTCTGGAGAAGCCTGCAAATCATTCTCTGCAGAAAGCCTTTGTAGTCATTGGGATTAACACAGCATTTAGCAGCAGGAAACGCCGGGACTCGGTTCGAGAGACCTGGATGCCACAAGGTTTCTTCTCTTTTCCTCTCTTTCAGTATCTGTTATGTGAAAATTTTAGTTAAGACACAGGACTTGCCTGTTACACTAATCATAGACAATTCAAACTGCATAATGTATCATTGCTAGTCATAATTTTTTTTCTAGTACATAACAACATTAAACTGATCACAAACACGCAGGGGCTAAATTGAAGGAATTGGAGGAAGAGAAAGGGATTGTTATAAGGTTTGTGATAGGGCACAGTGCAACACCAGCTGGTGTTCTTGACAAGGCACTTGATGCAGAAGAGGCAGAGCACAAGGACTTCCTGAGGCTGAAACATGTTGAAGGCTACCATGAGCTCTCAACAAAGACAAGACTCTATTTCTCCACTGCTGTTTCCATCTGGGATGCTGAGTTCTACATCAAAGTGGATGATGATGTTCATCTCAATCTGGGTACCTAATTTTTTGTCCTTAAACACTAAACTACAACACTTTGAATACTAATTAACTTGTTCATAATGTGATGTTACTTTTCCAAATGTGACTTATAGGTACTCTAACAAGTACACTAGCAAGATACAGGTCTAAGCCAAGGATCTACATTGGTTGCATGAAATCAGGGCCAGTTCTCTCCCAGAAGTATGTAATTGATTAATCATAATAGTTTAGTGTACATTTTTTAAATATTGAGACCTTATCAAGAGATATGTAACACTTTTTTTTCCCCTTCTTGTGAGCAGGGGACTGAAATATTATGAGCCAGAGTACTGGAAATTTGGGGAAGAAGGGAACAAATATTTCAGGCATGCCACTGGCCAAATCTATGCCATCTCTAAGGACCTTGCTGCCTATATCTCCCTCAATTCGTGAGCCATCTAATTCTTCCATGCTTTATGCACCACATATTTAATCAACTAGATTATCAAATTAAACTCAATATGGTTTTTTTTGGGGGGTGTAACTAGAATTTCTTCTTCATTTTTGTTGAAAATGTGCTTGGCAGGCCAATATTGCATAGATATGCCAATGAAGATGTTTCCTTGGGGTCATGGTTAATTGGCTTGGAAGTTGAACACATTGATGAACGTTCCATGTGTTGTGGTACTCCTCCAGGTATGCAATTTTGCCAAGGTCAAAATGAAAAAAAAAACCCGAAATGGAAAAATTAAATGCATAGGCAAAATTCTTTTGTCTTGCTCTCCTTTGTAACATAAGGTAGCCCATAGCACTTATAGTTGATTTTTTTTTTAATTTTGTTTTACTTTGACAAAGAAAGGAACTGACATTTACTAGGTTGGCATTTTGATCGTGTGTTGTCAGACTGTGAATGGAAGGCACAGGCAGGGAATGTGTGCGTGGCATCATTTGATTGGTCCTGCAGTGGGATATGCAGGTCAGTGGAGAGGATGAAGCAAGTGCATAATTCTTGTGGGGAAGGAGAAGGTGCTGTTTGGAATGTTGAGATTTGAGTTCAGCCCCAATTTACCAATGAATTTTTATGTGCCTCCTAAAATACTATTTGAGAGGAAGAGAGAGCCTTTAAAATTGTGCACTCTTTTTGTAATAGCTCAGGATTGGATTATGATAGCTATCCTACACTGTTCTCAATTTGTCATGTTTAGATTTTGATGAATAGCCAAATGAGAAATAAAGAAAAATATGCATGGATGGATAAGAATTCAAAGAAAGGAATGGAATGTGTAGCTAATTAAATGTCGTGATTGATCACCCCTACAGACTTTGATGAGCTATTGTAGCTTTAATTATCTCTTAAGAATGATTATTTACTGTGATGTTCATGTAGATTAGTGATAAAATCTTTAATTTAATCCTAAAAATTGCTATACAATATGAACTGTGTGCCACTTTAGACACATTCAACTCCTCTATATTTCTAAAACAATTAAGAAAAAAATTATAGTATAGATTTTTCTTCTAAGTGCAATTAGAAACCTCCTCCTAAAGGATATGGGAAGGAGGGGTTTATCACCTTGTTTTGTTTCATTTTGAATTGCCTTATAACTTTCTACTTGTATCAATGTACATATCTCGTCATCCCGGACTTCCATCAAAGAAAGGAAAAACACCATATATGATGAGTCCAGAGTCGATTTCTAAAGTTCTCATCATTGTAAATATCCTCTAACATAGACTTGATAAAAACAGGTTTCGACAGGATAACTTAACACGAACTAGACATGAAATATACAAGGACATTAATACGAAGAATTCGGTCCCGACTCCGATTGAACTCTACCAGCATACGTAGGAGCCTGATGGGAAGTGGTGTTTTCCAATCGCAGACGGGTGAGTAACGGGTAACAACCTGCCCTTTGGAGGGGAAGGTGCCTCCCTTGTCTAATTGACCTCGCCTTGCACATTAAAACGTTATCGTTTCAATAGAGAGAGGGCCACTCAGGCTTCGGACAGCTCACGTATTGGCCCACTGTACGAACCCTTGCCCGATCAAAGCATCATCAAAAGCGATCCAAGCTAGGCCCAGATTATAACTAAAACGGCAAGTCGTTCTAGGTGGACAAAACCTTCTGTCGAAGCTTCCACGCGCGACACAGAAGCCGCCTAATTGCCTAAAACCCTCCAAAAAGAAAATTCACAACAAAAAAACCAGAAAACCCAAAACCTGAAACAAAACCCACATCTTTGATCCTTAAAAACCATCCTTAAAATTAAAACTCACTCATCAGTTCACATCTTTCGTCCCAGGTTTGTTCTCTCTCACCTCTGTCTCTATTTCCTGCTATATTTCTATCCCTCTGTAATACAAAGACTTCCCATTTTGAGGGCTTTAAGAGCTAACTTGTGAGATTCTGAAGCTTCAGTTTAGCTCCAATCGTACTTATCTGTTTTGGGTTTGCTTTGAATTTAACTTTCTAACCTCCTTTCTTTTCTGGGTTTGTTTGTAGTAAATTATTACAGGAGTAGGGAGTTGCAGAGCTGCAAAGATTATGCAAATGTCGAGGCTTTCGAGAATTGGAGTTCTTGGGGTGGTTAGATTGCTCTCCAGAGGTAAATGTCTTTCTTTTTTGATTCAATTCAATAAAGTTCCTTTCTTTTTTTTTTTTTTCTTTTGGAATCTGTTATTAGTTAATGTTACTATTGTATTGGAACTTATATATATTCTCTTAATGTTTTTGCTCCAATGGGCAGGCAAAGACACGAGCTTGTGTAGATCAGGGTTTGCACAAGGGCTTTGTCGCCAATACTGGAAACCCCAGGTTGGTTAGTGTTCTGGCTATGAAGAATGATTTTCTTGTTTTTGTTGTGATCACTCATCATATTATTGGTGGGAACTTGTGTGCACATTCATTGTTGAATTCTATCCTGGGCCTCTTTTGTTTTTGTACATGTGTAAATGCCTCAAGAACTTCTTTCATATCAACATGTGATCATTTGTGAAGGAAATCCGTCCTAGCATGTTACTTTTTGATTTTGCAAATTTCTAAGCATCTCTTTAATTTATGATAGCAGAGTTATGTTCACCCTATGCGTTTTTATGGTTTGTTTCCCTACTATATACCTTGAACATGTCCAATGACGAAAATTTGCTACTAAAAGCTGCAAAAAGAATTTTTCCCTAAAAAAAAAGAATGAACTGCGACAGTGAGTGATGATTTGGTTGTAAGAATAGCAAAATTGTTTTCTTAGATGCTCGCTAATTATGTGTTGATTTCTTCCAGTTTGAATTACATCCAGAAATTAAGGCATTCCGCAGTAACATATTTCAGAGGCATCAGTATTCCACATCAGCTGCCGGTGGTGATTCTGCTACAGATGGGGATGATGGAACAGAAAAGTAAGCTCCTTTTCTCTAACAAAGTAGGTAATGCTAGATACTTTCACGAATGTGGCTTTTATGAAGATTGCTTAAGTTTATAACTCAAGGAAACCCCAGACATCTTTTTTTGTATTTCACAAGCGTCTTCCTGGACTTTACAGAACCAAGAATTAACATCCTTAAACAAAACTGGAATTGCAGGAGCAAAAACCTTTTAAGTATTTCCCTGGCCTGATCAGAGACCAAATGCTGTTCATGCTTCCTCCATTGGATACTTGGCATACATGTTTGGTATTGAGCTTTGTGTTAAACCATTCATTCACCAAGGACCTCTATCATTAGTCTTTTAGATAAACTCTATATGCCATAACCGCCATGAAATGCATACTGCTTGCAATTTCTTATACTGGTTTTTATTGAATAAGCAGACATACTTGTTCTCCACATTCTTTTCTTCTATTCAGGTAGTCCCTGGTGAATGGCATCAACATAATTCTTTGAATAAATCATTTCTTTAATTAAATGCTTCTGCTGTTTCTTGTTTTCTTTGATGATTTTGCAGGATATCTGTAACATTTGTAGACAAAGATGGAGAGGAAAAGCATATTAAGGTCCCAGTTGGAATGTCTATGCTGGAAGCTGCTCATGAAAATGACATAGAACTTGAAGGTGAGGGCACTGATGCCTTTTTTAGCGATGTTTGGCACTTACAAAGATTCTTCATACTTTGGAATGGTTTGGGCTTCTTGACCCATTGCTGCTCCAACAAAGGGTGCATGATATAGGGCATAGGATTCTGAACTTATGCTCATTTTCGAATTCTCAAATTCGTTTATCCAACTCTTGGTCTTTCTCCATTCCTGGAACAAGAATGAGTTCACTGCTGAGAACTTACAATAGCTGGTGTATTTCTTCTGTGCTTTTGATGCCATTGCAGGGGCATGCGAAGGTTCACTTGCTTGCTCAACATGTCATGTGATTGTGATGGTACATGATCTGAATTTATTGTGATGTGCTGGTGCAATATTAAATCATTTGTTAAATTTGTGAGATGCTGACTATTGAGTCCATGGTAGGACATGGAATACTACAACAAGTTGGAAGACCCTACTGATGAGGAGAATGACATGTTGGATTTGGCCTTTGGTCTCACAGAAACGTGAGTTGCTTGTTCTTGAACAGGACATCAGTTTTTGTTGTGGCATGAATCTAGATTGAGCTGTGTTTTGCTTTTGCAGTTCTCGTCTTGGTTGTCAAGTGATTGCAAGCCCTGAACTAGATGGAATTCGATTAGCTCTTCCTGCTGCTACACGAAATTTTGCTGTTGATGGGTATGTTCCAAAACCACACTAGATATGATGGCACACACCGGTTGGTGCTTGCGGAGTGTAAAGAGTAGTCATCCCAGTTTTGTAGCATCTGTATTGTATTGGATCAATGAAGAAGCTACTGTGCCAAAGTCATTGTTTTAGATATCGCTGGTTACATATTCATTTCACCTAATAATCTTGCTTCTTTATTAATTGATTACATAACCCACATGGTGTAAAAGGCAGATGGGATTGGCATTTTGCTAATTGAGTTTAATCATAAAGGGAATAGTAAATTCATTGATTTACTAATGTTTCATGCTTCCTATCTGGCTCTGTTGCTCTATATGATCTTTACCTTGTTAGATTGCCTTCCAAAGTTCTATACAAAACCCATGTCGCTGTTTGTCCTGAAAATTACACAGACAAGCCTGGTTTTACAACACTAGGAATTTGCTCATTAGAATAACTCGGCGTTTTTCCATTTGATTATTCAAAGCGTAGAAATTTAATGTAGGCTTTGCTAAACGATTATGTCTGTTGCTCATTTCAGTTTAACTGCATGAGGGTGGTAGAGGCTTTTTTTTCTTTAATACCATCAATGTTGAATGTGGAGTGCTAGAGATGTTAATTCCTGTTGTCTGGTGATTGTGTGTTCCTACTTCTACCTTGGGATATTCTGACACCCAAATCTTTGGAAAGGGGGTTGATTTGATATGACATAAATGAATCATCCCTACTCATTTTTCCTGATGGTAAATATAATATGGATACTCCAAGTTCTTTACTTTACAAGTCGGTTAATTTAACCAAGTTGCACTTATTAGTTCCACTGGAACTACTAGTTCACAGTTGAAGTTCATGAGCCGGTGGAACTAATAGTCTTTGCATGCTGGGAATAAAGTTATGTATGCTTGCTTTTTTATACTCTGCTCGCATCTTGTCAAAAAGTTTTGTAACCATCAGCAAGTTGTGTTAAAGATAAGTATGCTTGCTTTGTAACGATCAGCAAGAACATGTTCTCATTTAAACATGCCTGTGATCTATCGTTATCTTTCTTGTTGATGTTTATTTAGATTTTTACTTTGCCAGTTTTCGCAATACTATATAAGCGCTACAAATCAGCAGGATCCAGAACTGGGTTACCACCTCACTATGGTGGGAAAATCTCCTAATAAGAAGTGATAAGTCACTCCCTCTAACATATTTTATTCATAAATTAATTTAACTTATGATTTTTATTTGTTCAATTTATTTTGTTTTTGGCACATGGGAATCCTGATAACTACCCACAACCCTCCATCCCTAATAACTATCCACTTCCTCCAACCCAAGCAAGTAAGCGAACCCTAATTGCACACTAATCCAGGGAGGGTCGGTGCATGGTGGAGGATAGGTGAGATTCTAAAGCTATGTGCTATTTATAAATTCGAACTCTCAACCAACCTAGAGTGTTGATGAAACCCAAACAAATAAGCCAATCCTTCTCGCCAACATAAAACTATAGGCTAAGCCCTAATTCTTTGTTTCTCAGTATTATTTGTCCGTCGTCAAGTTTTTCGTCGCTGCAAAGAAGAGAAGCGACATGAATCTTGACGAGCATCTGTTGGTGGAGATTTTGCTGCGACTCCCCAGCGCAAGAGATGCCGTAACATGCAAGTTAGTGTGCAAGCAGTGGTGCTCTGTGATCTCCACTCCCTATTTCGCCTCCTGTTTCATTGTCCAACAGCAAAAGCACTGCCGCCACCACCACCACCGCAGACCCTGGGCCACAATCTTCAAATATTCTTTTGGCACACGGAGTGGGATCAGCTGGACTCGAAATCAGATAATAGCCACACGCACAGAGGATGCCTTTACATCCTCCCGCCTCCATAATAACTTTCCAACATCTTCCGAAACCCTAATCTTGGCATCCTACAATGACTTGCTCCTCTGCTCCTCCTCACCAAAAGATCACCGCTCATCGTATTACCTACTCAATCCCCTAACCCTGCAACGCCTCACTCTTCCACCCAGACCCGCTGGAACAATAAAAAATCCATGGTCATCTGCTATTGGGCTTGTAGTTCGAAACCATGACTTTAGAGTGGTGTGTATCCCTCTCCCAATTGGTTGTTATCAACAATCAGCTGCTAGACCCTTCAAGTCAATCAGGGTTGAGGTCTTTAGTAGTGAGACGAGCCAGTGGAATAACGTGGATGTGGGTGCCCCTAACCTTACCATGCTTGGTTATCCCACCAGACCTTATGTCTTTTCATGGAATAGCTTCTTGCATTGGTTTACTGTTAACATGGATGTCGTTGCTTATAATCCTTACAACCCCGGACAATCTTTTCTCATAAAGAAGCCTTTGAAATTCAAAGAAGGATGCCACCCTCCCTTTGATACCCTCGATAGCTGTAGACTTGATGCTTTCGGAGAAGGATGTTTGCGTCTGCTTCAACTTACTTCACCGCACGTTGGACGTGGCAAATCCAGCTTCCGCTTACGTATTTGGGAAATAGCAGAGGAGTGCTATAATAATCACGATACAGCAGCAGCAGAGTACTGGAGTTTGAGATATCAGGTTCTTTTAGGCCCGCGATTCATAATAGATGGTTTTGTTCATTACATTGGCTTGTCTTTCGAAGCTTTGTGTTTTGATCCAAATGACAAGAACTTAGTGTACCTCTGGGACACCTCATACATATGGCAGACTAGAATTTATTCATACAATTTGCAGAGTAAAGTGTGGAATTTAGTCAACTGTTCTACATTGAACACTGTGCTCACTGGTGGTTCGCAACCACCGGATGGCAATCGAGCGCTCCAGCTTATACTTCCCTGGTGGCCTACCACAATTCCTGCATTAATTCCTTCAAAAGTTTAAAACCCCTTTTGCCATGTTGCAGACAGACAGTACCTTATGATGATCGAGGTTCTTTATATAATTGTTGGATCAGTACTATATATAGTTCTTGTCTTTCTGGCTAAAACAATGTTTAGACAATCGTTGATCAAATTATACATTAGTGTCTCTCTTTGTTTACAGTTTATATGGAGCTTGTGTTATCCCACAGTGTTAAAAAAATAATTTGATCAGTAAATTTGCAATGGTACCTTAATTCCTCATGGTTTCTGATCAGTGAATTTGCTCTAGTTCTAAACATAGTCTTTTGACTTGGAATGTGGATTGAAGATGTGCATCAATGAAAAATAGGGATCTCGTTTTACAGCCAAATTAAGGTTATTAATGTTTGCTAATTGAGTTTAATCATAAAGGGGATAGTAAATTCGTTCATTTATTAATGTTTCATGCTTCCTATCTGGCTCTCTTGCTCTATATGATCTTTAGCTTGTTAGATTGCATTCCAAAGTTCTATACAAAACCCATGTCGCTGTTTTTCCATTTGATTATTCGAAGCATAGAAATTTATCGTAAGCTTTGCTAAACGATTATGTCTGTTGCTCATTTCAGTTTAACAGCATGAGGGTGGTAGAGGCTTTATTTTTTCTTTGATACCATCAATGTTGAACGTGGAGTGCTAGAGATGTTACTGTGTTGCCTGGCGATTGTGTGTTCCTACTTCTACCTTTGGGATATTCTGACACCCAAATCTTTGGAAAGGGGGTAGATATGACATAAATGAATCATCCCTACCCATTTCTCCTGATGGCAAATATAATATGGATACTCCAAGTTGTTCTTTACTTTGCTAGTCGGTTTGCACTTCTTAGTTCACTGGAAACTACTATAGTTCACAGTTGAAGTTCATGAGCCAAATGAACTTGCTTTTTATACTCTGTTCTCATTTAAACATGCCTGTGATCTATCGTTATCTTTCTTGTTGATGTTTATTTAGATTTTTTTTGGTTCCTCATTTGCTATCTAGTGCTTTGCCCCAACTGATCTGGAGCCAACCCGGATCATGCACCTCACTACCGTGGGCAAGTCTCTTAATAAGAATTTTTTATATATAAGTAACTCCCTTAAATGTATTTTATTCATAAATTGATTAAATTTATGATTTTTATTTGTATATTTATTTTATTTATTTAGTACATCAAATCCTAATAACTACCCACAAACAACCCCACCCCTAAAATACCTTAATCTCACCATTGGGATCCAATCCCTAATTCCTTTTGGATGAAGCACTAAGATAGGTACCTCTACACTATAAAATATATATATATATTTTATATTATATATATATATATATATTTTATATTAATCATAATCAATTTCAGAGATTATGTTATATATTACTATATTACATCCATAGCACGATACACAAAAATAAAAATTTAGTCATTCTAGCAATCCAGGTCGGTACGTGGTTTAGTTATTCTAGCAATCCAGGTCGGTGGTGGACAGTGGGTGAGATTTTAACGCATTGGCTATTTATAAATCACGCACTAAGAGAGACAGTAAGATTTCAACTCTCAACCCCTAGAGTGTAGGTTACACCCTAATTCTTTGTTTCTCAGACGTGTTGCACGTCGTCAAGTTTTTCATCGCTGCAAATCAAGAGGAGAAGCATGAATCAGGCGTTAATGCAAAGTAACTCCACTACAAACATTCTCGAGGAGCATCTGTTGCTGCAGATTTTGCAGCGACTCCCCACCGCAAGAGAAGCCGTGACATGCAAGTTAGTGTGCAAGCGGTGGTGCTCCCTAATCTCCACTCCCAAATTCGCCTCCTGTTTCGTTGACCACCACGAAAAGCTAAAGCACCACCACCGCAGACGCAGACCCAGGGGATTGGAATCCAGAATGAAAATCACATAATAGCCACACACCCAGAGGATGCCGCCTTTATATCCTCCCGTCTCCCAACCGACCTAATCTTGGCACAGAGGGATTGAATGCTGTGATGATCGAGGTTCTTTATATAATTGTTCGATCAGTACAATATGCTTTATGCTTTATCCATATAGTTCTTGTCTTTCTGCCTAAAACAATGTTTAGACAATTGTTGATCAAATTATACATTAGTGTCTCTCTCTTTGAATGTTTACATTTTATGGAGCTTGTGTTTATCCCAATGTTTAAAAAATAATTTGATCAGTGAATTTGCAATGGTACCTTAATTCCACATGGTTTCTGATCAGTGAATTTGCTCTAGTTCTAAACATAATCTTTTGACTTGGAATGTGTGTAATCTCCAAGCTCCTTTCTACCAGGCTGAAACCTGTCTTCTCCCTAATTATCAACAAGCACAGTAAAGTTTCTGTTGAAACAATAGAAAGGGATTTTGGGGAATTTTATGATGATCTTATTGTCATAGGGCATTGCCCTTATATACAAGTTTACAATGACTAATATAGGAAGGACAATTATTTTTACAATAACTACGGGTCAACTAGGAGATTCGTACAATTAAGCCTGACCTCGTAAATCATGCCATAATGCAGGCTTGTTTCCGTAAATCATGCCATAACACATGTCAACACTCCCTCTGAATTTGGTGCATAGATGTCTATCATGCCCAACTTGTCAATTGCAGAATGGAATACCCTCCATGAAACTGCCTTTGTTAGTATATCTGCTAATTGATCTTCAGAGTTGACAAAAGGAAAACTTATGATCTTCTAGTCAAGTTTCTCCTTGATAAAATGGCGATCAACTTCAACATGTTTGGTACGATCATGTTGCACAGGGTTGTGTGCAATTTCAATGGCTGCTTTGTTGTCGCAATGCAAACTCATAGGTTCGATAATTTCTACCCGTAAATCCCTGAGGATACTTTTGATCCATAACATTTCACAACACTCGAAATTCTACTTCTGCGCTGGATCGTGCAACCACCTTCTGTTTCTTGTTTCTCAATGTGACTAAATTACCTTCTACATAGGTAAAGTAGCCTGATGTAGATCTTCTGGTTGTTTCATCACCAGCCCAATCAGAATCGGTATAACCTTTAACTCCTTGATTTCTATTCTTTGAGAAGAGCAACCCTTTTCCTGGAGAGTTCTTCAAGTACCTCAAAGTTTGATATACAACATTCATATGTTCCTGGCTAGGTGAACTCATGAATTGACTTACAACACTAACTGCATATGCAATATCTGGTCTTGTGTGTGCCAAATAAATCAATCTCCCAACTAAATGTTGATACTGACCTTTATCAGTTGGTACTTGGTCAGGATAAATCCCAAGCTTGTGATTCATCTCGATAGGTGTTTCTGCAGGTTTGCAGGAGAGCATCCTAGTTTCTTTGAGAAGGTCTAACACATACTTCCGTTGGGATAGATAATCCCCATGTTTGGATCTTGCCACATCAATTCCAAAAATACTTGAGTTGCCCCAAGTCCTTCATTTCAAATTTCGTAGCCAGGTAATCTTTCAAAGCGCTCATGTCATTTGGATCGTCTCTTGTCAGAACCATATCATCAACATATACAATCAAGGCTGTCACCTTACCCTCATTTCATTTTATAAATAGAGAATGATCTGAATTACTCTGTTTATAACCAAATTCCTTCATAGTGGTTGAGAATCTCCCAAACCAAGCTCGTGGTGACTGCTTTAATCAGTATAGTGACATTTTCAGCTTGCACACTGCATTCTTTCTATTTGGATTTTGTTGGACTCCAGGAGGAATCTCCATGTAGACTTCTTCCTCAAGATCACCATTAAGGAATGCATTCTTGACATCAAATTGATGCAAAGGCCAATCTCGATTTGCTGCCAAGGATATAAGAATGCGGATTGTAATAATCTTTGCTACTGGGGCAAGGTCTCTTGATAATCTACTCCATATCTTTGTGTATACCCCTTTGTAACAAGTCTTGCTTTGAACCTGTCAATGCTGCCATCTGCCCTATGTTTTACCGTGAACACCCATTTGCATCCAACTCTCTTCATGCCTTCTGGTAATTGTACAAGCTCCCATGTATCATTCTTTTGGAGTGCCTCCAATTCTTCATTCATGGCTTTCTTCCACCTGGGATCTGTTAAAGCTTCCTGCACACTACTAGGAATATATTCATTGGATAATTGATTTACAGTGAGTGCATGAGGACCAGATAACCTATGATAGGATACATAGTTACTAACTGGGCATTTGTGCTTGGCTTTTAACTCTGGTTCATATTGTGTTTTTGGGATTCCTCTATTGTTTCTTTGCGGATATCTAGGGCTAGACTCTTCAAATAAAGGATCAGATATTACCACTTCAGGAGAACTCTGAGGAGATTCAGTGGATGATGGTGTAGACAAATGCAACTGTACGATTGTGTGATCTCGTTCTTCTCCCCCTGAATTTAGCTCTGGTGGTACCACTTCTGATATATCTAGCACATTTGCTGCTACTTCTCTGTCTTCAGGAATGGTTGTCACTATTTCTGGTAAATCTGGAATGATTGGTCCCTTTGGTAAATCTAGTACAAATGATGCCATATCCGGTGGTGGCATTCTATTCTCTTCACATGTGCTCTCCCCCTGAATAGAATGCTTCTCAACACTCGAGGAATAATAAGGTTCAGATTCATAGAAAGTGACATCCAAAGTGACGTGAAGTTTGTGTGTGGGGGGTCATAACAACGGTAACGTTTTTGGGTATTTGAATATCCAACAAAAACACATTTCTTGGCACAAGGATCAAGTTTGGTTCGGAGTGTTTTAGGAATACGAACATAAGCTGTGCAACCAAAAATACGGGGTTCAAGATTTGATATGTGAGGAATGGGAACTAGAGCTTGAAGTTTCTAAAGAGGAGTTTGGAAATCCAATACCCGAGTGGGAGTATGGTTGATGATGTATGCAGCGGAAGTAACAGCTTCTCCCCAATAAAATCGAGGCATATTCATTCCAAAAAGAAAAGCACAAACCACCTCCATTAACTCACGATTCTTTCTCTCAGCCAAGCCACTTTGTTGCGGTGTGTATGTGCAGGAGGTTTGATGACGAATGCCATGCTGCTTCAAAAAATTTTCTAAGTTAGAATCGACAAACTCAGTGCCATTGTCAGATTGCAGCACACGAATTTGCTTCTGGTATTGAGTGCTGGTAGTCTTGTAAAATTCCTGAAACACGTGGAAGACATCACTTTTCATGTGAAGTAAAGAGATCCAAGTCATCTAAGTACATTCATCAATAAATGAGACAAAGTAACGGGCCTTAGAGATGGAAGGAATTTTTGCTGGTCCCCAAACATCGGTATGAATGACTACAAATGGCTCTTTGCTCTTGTTGGGACTAGAAAAATATGAAATCCGATGATTTATTGCTAATTCACAAGTGCTACAATGAAACTCTGACTCATCCAAATCTGAGAATAATTGAGGACGTAGCCTTTTAAGATAGCCAAAGGAGAGGCGCCCTAATCTGCGGTGCCACAACCAGATTTTGTCCCTTACGAGGTCTTTACTCCTTGTAGAATTTGCATGACTGATTTGAATCCCTTCATTATTATTGAGATCTAGAGAGTATAGTTTGCCCTGTCTAACACCACGACCAAGAACCTTCCCTGTTTGTATGGTTAAAAAGTTTTTCATGTCCCTCCAGTTAAGCGATTTTGGTTGTCCCTCTTTGTTTTATTAAGATCCCAGTTGGAATGCCTATGCTGGAAGCTGCTCATGAAAATGACATAGAACTTGAAGGTGAGGGCACAAATGCTTTTATTTTTTGCGATGTTTGGGACTTACTGAGATTCTTCTAATACTTCATATTTTGGAATGGTTTGGGCTTCTTGTCCCATTGCTGCTCCGACAAGGGGTGCATGATATAGGGCATAGGATTCTGAACTTATGCTCATTATCAAATTCTCAAATTTGTTTATCCAACTCTTGGTCTTTCTCCATTCTTGGAACAAGATTTGGTTCACTGCTGATAACTTACAATAGCTGGTGTTTTTCTTCTGTGCTTTTGATGCCATTGCAGGGGCATGCGAAGGTTCTCTTGCTTTATTACTAGAATGCAGCCATTTACTCTCGGATTTTGTGTGAAAGAAATTTCAGTCACTAAAATTTTAGTTACGGATTTAGCTTGGGATTATTTTTCCGTCACCATATCCGTGGCTAATTTTTGCCCGGGAACCAAAATTTTTTCCCGCCTTGTTCCCGCCTTTGTTGTGAGGGATTTTGTGAGGGATTTTCCCGTGACAAGTTTGTAACAGGTTTTTTTCCCTTACAAATTGGAAGCGATCAGTCCGTCACAGGCGTTATATTCCCAAAGTAATTTTGTGAGGGCATTATTCCGCTGCTGTTTGTAAAGAAAGAAAATTCCTTGACTAATAGTGACCGCAATTTCCCTTGCTAATTATTACTATATAATTTAACTTTCCCCTCTCTTTTTTCCTTCTCTCCCATTTCTTTCCTTTCTCACTTAGTGTTCTCTGCCGTTTCACTACAAACCCTAAATCCCAAACACTTAATCCTCTCTAATTGACCACCCAAATCCGGATTCCCCACCGAAATCCAACGTCTCCTTTCCCATTAACAGGCCTCCCTCCACCAATCGAAACCCTATTTTCTATCACAGCTAACCCTAGACACTTAATCCTCTCACGATTAGTCAAACCCTACCTCCACCTCTACCACCATCTCCTCCACCACCATGCCAAACCTAGTTAGGCAAACCCAGCCACAAACCCCACCTCACAGTCAGCCTCAAAATCCGTCTGCTCCACCATAATTCCAAGCGGCGATTTGGTTGTTTCTTCGGGGGAAATTGGTTTCTACCGCCAATTTGGACAGTGTGTTTGTTTTATCCTTATTTCCTATCATTTGATTTGTGGATTCTTCATTTGTCTCTGAGATTGCTTAGTTGATTCATCCTTTTCATTACGTTGTGTCCGATTCATAACATTCGAAGTTGTTGAGTTAGGTTTTGATTCATCCTTTCTATTATGTTGTTCTGATTCATATCATTCTAAGTAGTTAACTAAGAAATGTTGAGTTAGGTTTTGATTCATCCTTTCCATTGTTGTTTTTTTGTGTGAAATTCATTTCAGCTAACCCTAATGCGGTACTAACATTCTTCTCTGTTTCCCACAGGAGGACTTGGCATCAACGTACAAATAAGGTGAAGACTTTGTTGAAAAAAAAAAAAAACTTATAAATTTATAGCGAGCAGAATTGAAGGTATGTTTGTTGCCTGAGCTCTTTAATTAAAAAGTATATTAATTTGGTGATGTTGATGCTTTCTACGTGCTTGTTAATTACATGCTGTTTGTACTTGCTTATTTTTGTTTGTTGTAGTTGAATCTGAACTGCATTAATTTGGTTGCACAGATCATGGACATTCGTAGTAGGAGTAGATGGATGTATGATAGGTTATTGCCTAATTGCAGTGGGTATTCTCCCGAGTTCATTAATGGTATAAATGAGTTTGTAACCTTTGCATGTAGGCAACAACAATTTAGGGATGACAGAGAACTTAGGTGTCCTTGTGCTAAAGATAGGAATACTAGGTTGCTTGAACCTGATTTGGTGCTGTTACATTTGATGAAATANTGTTAGGAGAATGCATTATTTACCTCTGATTCCTAGACTTAAGAGGTTGTTTGCTTCTCCTAATACAGTAGAAAGTATGAGGTGGCATCACAGTAATAGGAAAGAACCACGGTTCTTATGTCATCCTTCTGATGGCGAGGCATGGAAACATTTTGATAGAACTCACCCTCAATTTGCAAGTGATCCTAGGAATGTCAGACTTGGGTTGTGTGCTGATGGTTTTAATCCTTTCAATAATAGTGGCAACCCTTTTTCTTCTTGTCCTGTGATTGTAACACCTTATAATTTGCCTCTTGAAATGTGCATGACAACCCCTTTCATGTTTCTTACATGCTTGATTCCTGGCCCAACTAACCTAAAGTCCAGAATTGATGTTTATTTGCAACCTTTGATAGATGAGCTTAAACTGTTATGGGAACATGGTGTCCGGACTTATGATATATCTAGGAAACAGAATTTTCAGATGAGGGCTATAGTTATGTGGACAATCAATGATTATCCTGCATATGGCATGTTGTCAGAGTGTAGCACAGCTGGTAGATTAGCTTGCACCATATGTATGGAAAACACAAAATCATTTAGATTGAAATATGGGCGTAAGAGTTCTTGGTTTGATTGTCATCGCCAATTTCTACCACCTGATCATTCATTTAGGAGAAACACAGATGCATTTAGAAAGAATAGGGGATATGGTGAAAGTCATCATTGGACTAAGAGGAGTATATTTTTTGACTTACCTTAGTGGCATACCCTCTTAGTTAGACATAATTTAGATGTCATGCATATTGAAAAGAATGTGTTTGACAACATTTTCCACACTGTAATGGACAATAAATATAAAACCAAAGACAATCCTAAAGCTAGGCAAGATTTGGCAGTGCATTGTAGGCATCATGACTTAGAATTACAACAATTATCCAATGGAAAATTTGGCAAGCCTAAAGCCAAATTTGCATTAACATACCAGCAACAAGTGGAGGTGTGTAATTGGGTAAAGGAGTTGAGGATGCCTGATGGGTATGTCTCAAACTTAGGTAGATGTGTGGACATGAAAAATGTGAAATTAATTGGGATGAAGAGTCATGATTCCAATGGTGAGGGCATTAATTGGGATGAAAAATGTGAAATTTTCAATTCTGGTTTCGTTAGGACTCATTTAAAGCCAGATGTGTAGCTGAGGGCACTTCAAGTGAAGGCTCCAATGGTGAGGAAGTCTGTGCAGCACCAGATAAGGAGAAAGAAGTTGCTTTATGGGTGGAAGTTGCTTGTGGCGTGAAGAAAGGGAGAGTTTATGGCCTTGCTGGTCAAGCTAGATGGGTTGGTTCCACTTCTTCAGGTTCTACCTCTTTTGGTGATTATTGGGAGAAGAAGTTTGAAGAGCAAGTGAAGAAAACTGAGACATTGGAACAACAGCTTAGAGCCAAAGTGAGTACATGAAGCAAACTTCATCAAGAATGGAACAGCTGGAATCCTGGATGAAGCACATGCAATTCTCATCTTCTCAGCCGCCAACAGCACAGAGTACTTTAGCAGGTATGAATTATTTCAAATGTAATAGGCTCCAATACATGTTGGTTAGAATTCTTAATTATATTTTGTCTAATTATTATGGATTTCTTTTGAAGGTAATGATGAAGAAATGAATGATGACAGTGAGGATAGATCGTCTTCATATGAGACTGGTGAAGATGATGGAATGGACTCAGAAGGTACGCATGTTGTTGCTTTGAATATTTGTGAGCTCATGCACTATTTTTAGTCAAAAGCAAAGGACTTGTGTACTGTCATGCTTTGAATATTTGTGAGCTCATGCACTATTTTGTTTACTGTCACAGAGGACTAGTGTATGCATATTACTGCAGCAATAGAGAGCATGGTGCAAGTTCTGGTGCCTGGTTTTCTCAGCTTTTGTTCACACCAGTGAGTTTATGCAGAGATCCTAATTAGTCACAATTTTGTTCACACCAGTAA
>JAKUCV010004401.1:0-10192 GCA_028386065.3 Turnera subulata
GTTGTCTCCTGAATGCATAAACACCACTCATATTATCTTGATCCTTAAAATAAAAAACCTAAACATTATCGGCCTATTAGCCTTTATAATGTGATTTTTAAAATTAGTTACTAAAACCCTTGCCAACAGACTCAAACTGGTCGTTCTCTATATTATTAATCCAAACCAAAGTGTCTTTGTCCTTGATAGATTAATATCCAATAATACTTCGGTTACATTTGAGACCTTTAATTTTATGAAAAAAGAAACAAAAAAGAAGAGGGGATACATGGCTTTGAAGTTAGATTTGTGTAAAGCTTATGATCGTGTAGAGTAAGACTTTTTGGAACAATCTATGCTTAAATTTGGTTTCAGCCCCACTTGGGTAGCTTTGAATATGCAGTGTGTCTCTACTGCCTCTTTTTTTGTCTGAATTAACAGGTCCCCCACTTTTTCTCTCCTACTAGGGGTCTCCAACCGGGGGACTCGCTGTCCTTATCTTTCCCTCCTTTGTGCAGAAGGTTTATCTACCTTAATCTCTCATGGAAAAAGAAGAGGTGATCTTTGATAAGGGATAACTATTAGTTAGGTTAGGTTTTGTATACTGTATGTATTAGGACTCTCACTTGTATTCTTATCAGTTAATGATTATATATACAACAGGACTGTGATAGTAGCAGCATCCTGAATATTCACGTTCATGGTAGCGGAGCAGGTAGTTCTTTGATAGACTGAGTAGTTTATTGTCACGCTGCTACTATCATTCGTTGTCTAGTACGTCATGTCGACTTTGTCTTCTACTAGCTCTTCTTCTTCTAGTTCTTCTACTGCTTCTTCTTCCTCCACGGTTTTAGCTCCTCTTTCCTCTTCTGCCCCCTCTGTTCTAGGTGTCAGTAATATCAAAAATTATGTACCAGCAACATTGGATTTTTCCAATTTTCTTGTTTGGCAGAGTCTCCTCTACACCGTTTTTCAATCCCACCAGGTTGTTGGTCACATTGATGGAACCAGTGTGCAACCCCCAGCTTTTCTCCCTGCTGACCAAAACACTGACCAAACCAGTGATCCTCTTCCCAACCCAGCTTTTTCTTTGTGGAACCAGATTGATAGTACTCTGGTCACGTGGATCTACGCCACCATTAGTCCTGATGTTCTGCAACACGTCATTCGTCCGGGATTTTACCCCACTGCTCGCGAGGTTTGGCAGTCAATCGAGACTCTTTTTCATGATCATGTGCAAGCCAGGTACATGGAGTATCGATCTGAGTTCGTTCAAGCCCGTAAAGGCACTCGAACTATGTCAGATTATCTCAAACATGTACGGGGTCTTGCTGATAACTTAGATGCTATTGGCAGAGGCTTGAATGAGGATGATGTGGTCATGCAGATTCTTGATGGTCTGCCTCCCGATTACTCTGAAATTGTGACTGTTCTTACAGCTAAGGCTCCCTTGCCGAATTACTTTGAGTTACGTTCCACTTTGTTGGCTTATGAGTCTCGCATGACCAAAACACGTTCTCAGTCTTCTTCTTCTGTTTCTGATTCTCAACAAGTTTTCTATGCTCAAGCACGAGGCCGTGGCTCTCGTGGTTTTCCTAAAAATCAAGGAGGGCGTGGGCAGTCTTTTTCTCCACGCCCTCCTTATAACCAAAAACCTCATTTTTCTTCTAAAAAGCCTTCTGGGTATTCTCCTCGCCCTGCTTTTCCGTTTTCTCCTTCTCCACAGAAGTCTTCCGCTTCTGACTCCGTGCTGGGGCCTCCGCCTATCCAGTGTCAGTTGTGTGATGGATATCAACACACTGCCAAATCATGCCCGCAGCGGCATACTTCCTCTTATGCAGGTGTCCATGAGCGCCAGTCCCCGGTCTGGTATGCTGATACTGGTGCCACCAGTCATATGACCAATTCTCCGGAAAATCTTGATTCATATTCTGCGTATCATGGTTCTGACTCCGTCCAGGTTGGTGATGGTAAGTTTTTAGCCATCACTCATGTTGGTTCTAAAGTTTTTTGTTTCGGTTCGTTCAAGTTTTATTTGCGAGAGGTTTTAGTTGTTCCAGCTTTAATGAAAAATCTGATTTCTATTAAACGGTTTGCTAGTGACAACCACAGGTTTTTGTGTCTATCTCGGAGGGAATTTAGTCTCCTGGTCTGCAAAGAAACAGCATACTGTTTCTCGGAGCAGTGCAGAGTCAGAGTACAGAGCTTTGGCAAGCACGGTCGCTGATGTTTGCTGGCTGCACACACTCCTTTCTGAGTTAGGTTTTGCACCAACTTTACCTATTGTCATTCATTGTGATAATAAATCTGCAACATTCCTTGCAAACAATCCGGTTCAACACCAACGGACGAAGCATCTCGAGGTTGATTTGCATTTTGTACGGGAAAGGGTACATTGGAAGCATATTTTGGTTTCCCATATAGCAGCATCCCAACAGCTGGCTGATATTTTTACTAAATCACTAAGTGTAACTATGTTTCAACAGCTTTGTCACAATTTGAGTTTGTCTAGTTTGTCCACCCTCAAATTGAGGGGGAGTGATAAGGGATAACTATTAGTTAGGTTAGGTTTTGTATACTGTATGTATTAGGACTCTCACTTGTATTCTTATCAGTTAATGATTATATATACAACAGGACTGTGATAGTAGCAGCATCCTGAATATTCACGTTCAATCTTCAAGGAATCTCTGTTGCTCGGCGTGCTCCTCCGATGTCTGACTTATTCTTTGCTGACGACAACATCCTATTTGCCCGAGCCACAAGGCCCGAAGTTGATGCTATTCAACAAATCCTGCAGCTATATGAGGTGTCATCAGAACAGAGGATAAATTTCAAGAAATCTGAGATCTCATACAGCCGAAATGTTTCTAGTTGAGCTAGGATTCTGTTTGAGCAAAGACTAGGTGTAAAGGCTATAATCTCCCACTCAAAATACCTTACTCTGCCCACTATTATGGGAAGATCAAAGATGGATGTCTTTGCCCTAATAAATTACTGTGTTTGGCAGAAATTGAAGAGCTAGAAAGGAAGATGTTTATCTATGGAAGGACAGAAGTCTTGATCAAAGCAGTAGCACAGGCTTTCCCGGCATACATTATGCATGAGATGCCTCGTACTGCCTCAATCTTTATACTAGTAGATTGAATCTATTATTTCTCGACTTTGGTGGGCTTAGAAAAAAAGATGAAAGAAAAATTCATTGGCTTAAGTGGCAGAAGTTATGCAAACAGAAAAAGCAGGGCGAGTTAGGATTCAGAGACTTGGAGTGCTTTAATAGGGCACTACATGCAAAAAAAGGATGGAGATTGCTAAAAGATGATAGTTCTCTTTTATTTACAATTCTGAAGGCAAAGTTTTGCTCCTCTACTTCATTTTTGCAGGTTCCTTCTCATGAACAACAAAGCTATAGTTTTAAGAGCATCATGATTGGCAGAGACTTATTAGCTCTTGGTTTAAGGTGGCGAGTGGGAGATAGAAAATCTATTCGGGTATGGCATGATAAGTGGCTGCCCCCTTCAACATGAATGTAAAGTGTGGTCACCGCCGAAGATCCTGGATGCCGACTCCTGTGCCCGTACTTTAGTTTTGGATAATGAAGGAAATGGAAGGAAGACATTATTGATGAGGTTTTTCCCCCTTTTGGGGCACATAAGATCAAGCACTTACCTTTAGGTAGAATTATGCGACCGGATAAATTTGTTTTCTATGCTACCGCAAACGGTGTTTTCAGTGTATGAAGTGCTTATTGGTTATTCGTGGATGAGAAAACAAGAACTCTGGCTGCAGGGCCAAGCGATCCCTCTATGGGTCTGAACTAGTCTCGTCTACTGGAAGCTTGAGTTACCTCCCAAAGTTCGAGTCTTCCTCTTGAACGTGATCCACAATATTCTCCCTACGAGATGTAAACTAGTTTGAAGGGGCGTGAGATATCCTACTCAGTGCGGTTAGTGTAATGCTGCAGAGGAGGATCTCTTCCATGTTCTTCTCGCTTGTTCAGTCTCACGGGCGTTGTGGCAGGACTCCTTGTTATAAAGTGTGTCTTTGAATTGGACAGTGAAGACGAGCTATGTTAGCATAGATTGTATTTGACACACATACGTTGTTAGCACCAGCTGTATAGGATGGATTAAAGTGTTTTTTCGTCCCTGTGTAAGGCCTCAAAGTTGGAATTCATCCTCGTGTAGGATTTTGGCCTCTTTTCATCCCTCTGTTCGACCCTTTTGGTCTCTCCGGCCAGATTCCGGCGAAAATGGCTGACGTGACATATTTTCTGGTGCCACGTCAGATTTTTGGGTCCACATGTCAGGGAAAACCCAAAACCAAACCAGGATACACCCGATTGGTTTTGCGCATCTAAATAACCCAGATCCCAAAATATAATTTTATTATTTTTAATTATATAAATAATTTGAATAATAAAGTTAGCCTATTTCTAAAATAATAAAACATAATATATATATTTTATTTTATAATTAATAAAAATGATTTCACAAAATATCTTATTTTTCTTGTTTCCTTATATATTTATATATTGAATATATATATATATATATATATATATATATATATATATAAACAAGTTGGCCCATTTAAAAAAATTAATTTTTTAAATATTTAATAATTTCCACACTAATTTTATTTATCCAAAGGTTGACACATCCAAAATGTTTTCATTATTTAATATTATAAAGAAAATACATCTGAATTTTTTTCCTGAATATAACTCCGTTGATACATCCAAAATGTTTTTACTATTTAATATTAAAAAGAAAAGATTAACCGAGATTCTAGTTTTCCTATCCAATTATCTCTATAATTTTCTCTTCATCTTCTCTTATTCAAGAATATTTTTCTTAAAGCATGAAAATAGAAAATAAGGAGTCACACCTTATTCGGCAGCAAAGAAAGAAGATAAAAAAAAATAATAAAACAACAAAAGCAAAACCATCCAAGATATAACGACGTTGTCCACATCATCATCTTCACCTCACTGCCAAACAACCTCCACCGACGACATCACCACCACGCACGCCACCACCTCTGCAACAAACATCCACATGTTGCTCCAGTCAGCGTTGCCTACTCTCCGCGAGCTACAGCCACCTGAATCACTTCGGGCGGACCGGCGGGGTACGTTTGAAAGAAGCGGAGTTGGATGGGAGGCGACGCCGGATTCAGGTGGCGGATCTTGGGGAGGTTTGGGCAGATGGTATGCTGCCGCTCAAGGATGCGGAAGCGACGGACGCCGCCCCTTTTCGTGCACAGATTGAGACCACCACCACCACATAGGACTTCTTCCACTCAATCATCGTCGCATCAAACACAACGGCGCCGCGAGCCTCACCCATCAGCCTGCACAAAACAACCCAAAGCATAACACAACCACAAGGAGGAACACAAGAACCACAGGTCTCGATTCACAAGCCACCAGATTCACAAGTCTCCTTCCATGACCCAATTTTGGTTGTGAAATGGGTTGAGTCTCATGAGTTTAGGGTTTTGTAAGTTGCAGATTCACAAAGAATTCATGGGTTCTTGGTTCTTGGATTTTTTATGAGTTGTGGTTTGTGATTCACAAAGAACTCACAAGACAAGATTGCTTTAGTCGATTAAAGAAGAGACAAACGATTTATATTTTGTTTTTGGTAGTAGGAGTAATTTTTTTTTATTTGGTTTGAGGGATTTTTCAAAAAGGGTTATGTAAATTAAAATTTTTGGACAAAAGGAAATAAAAATAGGAAAAAGAATAAAAAGAATAAAAAAAGAATAAAAATATCCAGACTTGGGTCAATGGAGTGGGCAAACGGGTCGGGTAGAGCTGGTTTGGTTTTTGGGTTAATCCCGACATGTGGGCCCCACAAAGCTGATGTGGCAATGAAAAATCTGCCAAATCAGCGATTTTCGCCGGACATACTAAAACTGACCAAAAGGGATAAATAGAGGGATGAAAAGAGGCCAAAATCCTACACGAGGATGAATTTCAACTTTGAAGCCTTACACAGGGATGAAAAAATGCTTTAATCCATATAGGATATACATGTAGTGTTTGCATATGACTCTATCTCTTGTAACTCCATTGTAACGTTGATCTATATAATGCACAGGAGGCATCACAATTAGTGTGCCTTGAGTTAAACCCTAAATATACACTTCTCTACATGGTAGCGGAGCTATACGCTTAATCGCCAAACACCAAATTCTTTTTATTCATTCCCTTTCTCGATGTCGAGCAGTGACGCACCATCCTTTGGATCTACTGTTGGATCCACCACCAGTGTTCAGAATTCATCTGCCATGGTGGGTTCGGCACCACCTCTAGTGGCGTTGGCTGTTGCTTCAACCATGCAGATGTTAGTAATATGCCCAAAAGCCAATCTATGGATGATTGTATTCATGTATACATATTTGAGGTTATGCCTATATATATGATTATGAGATAATCGCTTGCACATATATATAACCCTAGTGTATATGTATTTGATATGTATATTCTTAAAAGTCTCTAGTCGTTTATTATTATGGTTGGGTTGTAATAATAAAATAAGACTAGCGTATGTTGAGGATTGTATGAGTTATGAATTCTACATACGGGTACAAGATGGGGATCTTGTTGACCGGACCGACCCACATAAGAACGCTGCATGGAACGTTATATGTATGTCGATAGCGTTTCTTATAGATGTATTGTCCTCCGACCTGAGATCATCAAGGTATCCAACAAATGAATCATGTACTTTTGATATTATTCCTAGTCATCCGTAACTGGGTGGACATAAGGGTAATCATCAGGTATATGCCTAGTGTGTAGTGGGTTTTGATTGATCAAGAGGGGATTCGTCCGACCTATATAACGGGTATATTATCGAGTAGGTTTCTTGATAGAGTTGAACTGTTAAATGCACGGCCATGCTCGGATAGGGTGATATGATGATATCACGTGTATCCGTTTTATACAGTTAACTCGAGGATCAAGAAACCGAGATTAGACATATACGAGATTGACGTTTCCATGTCTCGGTCTAATCTTGATAATGGGACGAAGGGACGATGACATATTCTGAGGCATAGTGAATCAGTTCTGATCTTGTCGTTCGGGTAGCAATGATGTGTTGCTAGACGCCGCTCTTTGTTTATGATTGTAGAAATGAGATTTTACAATCATTTTCGGACGTTACAAGTGCCTACAGGGTCACACACATAGAACCGATGATTCGAGCAGATGGTTGAACCGTGGTTGGACCATGGTTGGACCGGGTGTGGTTGGACCGTTGTTGGACCGTGGTTGGACCATGGTTTGACCAGGGTCGTTTTTGGGATGGTTTGATTCACTAAGCATCAGATTAGTGGAGTCTTTAATGCAGCCATGTGATGAATATTCCCACTAAGTGTTAGTGGAAACATGTTGGCTATGTTGGCCACTTTGTTTTGCCTTTATGAGTTGGCATACACATGGTTGTGTATGGGCATTATGGATGTGTGGGGATAGGCATTGTGAGCTGATGACTCTACCTCTCTCTCATGTTTTTGGCTGCCCTCTCCTGCCTTGTGCTTGGTTTTTCATACTACACACACATCCTCTCAACCTCTCTTCTTCTTTGTGAAAGAAGGAAGAGAACAAAACACCCAAAACACCACATAGTTGTAGCTCCCATTTTGTTGCTAGCACATCAAGAGGGAGTGCTCGTTCTTGGATTCGTGGGACATTTCCGGGAAGATCATGGTTCGTGTGGATACCGTAGAGGAGCAGGTCTTTTTCTTGCTCTTACTGATTCCATACACAAATTAGGTGAAAGACCCTAACCTTACAGGTATGTAAAATTTTGTTATACGGTTTACTAGCTTCACATGTGTTCTTGGTTGTTTCCCTTGTCTTCCGCTGCATCTTTTTGCTTCTATATGAATGTCATATAGCCTAGGGAAACTTACAGTGGTAGCGGAGCAACTTGTGACGCTCTTAAGCCATGTAAATGATGCATATGTGATATGATCATCTAAGCATGTGTAGGAATCAACTTGTATATGTGATATGCTAGGTGATTTTGAATATGGTTTGTTTTGTGGTTATCAAATGATATGCTAAGTTTTGTTTTGGTATATATGATTTGCCATGCAAATATGTGCATATGTTTGGTATGTTTTGAGTAAATATGCATGATATGTTGTATGTAATAAAGCATGATCATGCCATATTGTGTTCAATTGTGTATATGAGATATACATGTTGATTTGTCAAAAGTGTTTTGACAAGAAGCACTTGATTGGTATGAGATATCAATTAAGGTGTTTATGGTAGTAGACCGAAGAGTTCGAATACGAAAAACCGAGTGTCGGGTTGTGTTTTGAACGATTGTCGTTCAAGGGGTGTTTGGCCAAAACATCGATGTTGGTGTGGCCAACATCGATGTTGGCATGGCTTGAGGATTGGCCGATGGAAGTATTGTAGCTACAACACAGTTGTTGTAGCTACAAATCTACTTCGATCTTAGCCGTCTTAGAAGTATTGTAGCTACAACACACTGTTTTGTAGCTACAAGAGTACGTCCACGAGTTGTTGTAGCTACAACATTCACTGTTGTAGCTACAATAAAGTGTTCGGCCAAACTGAATGAATTTCCAGAACTCAAATAAAATCGATGTTTGTTTTTACAACATCGGTGTTATAGGGTTCAAGAAGTTCAAACATCGATGTTCTAATCCAACATCGATGTTATTATGCTACTGCCAAATTTTGAATTTTCAGGGTACTCAAAACATCGATGTTGTAGTGT
This sequence comes from Turnera subulata, assembly GCA_028386065.3. Taxonomy (NCBI): domain Eukaryota; kingdom Viridiplantae; phylum Streptophyta; class Magnoliopsida; order Malpighiales; family Passifloraceae; genus Turnera; species Turnera subulata. The sequence continues at coordinate 8,751 of JAKUCV010004401.1, forward strand.
CCAACATCGATGTTTTTGAGACTCTGCCAAATGGTTTGGAGTTCATGCACTCAAAACATTGATGTTGAAGTTTAAACATCGATGTTTTTGAGCTACTGCCAATTTTTTGGGAAAGTTAGACTTTCACAACATCGATGTTGAAGTTTAAACATCGATGTTTACTTGTCAAAACATCGATGTTCTTGAGTAAACATCGATGTTCACTTGCATTTTTGTTTTCCAAATTTGCTTAAGATCAATGTATGATTAAATGATAATGTGCATGAGATGTATGAACATATGTTGATGAAATATTAAGTTCTTAGTTGCCTTCCATGATGAGCACTAATCATTACTTAGATCAACACTAGGTAGGTTTTGCCCTAGCAAGGTGCCTATGTTTATCCTAGCAAGGTTCGAGAGGATAATTGTAATATCCCGATTGCTTGTTGTAGGTGTGGACTTAACTAGGTTACCTTAATAGGAATAAGAACCTAGAGGCAAAGGTTGAGGAATGTCTATTAGATAGACTTGGACAAGGTGTTGTTCACTCAACTATCCAAGAGTTGCATAGAGATGTAATTGACAAGAGTTGTCTACCTAAATAGCTATGATGTAGGTGATCAGCCCTAGCTGACTTATGTTGTAGTGAAATGTGGATCTTGGCCTACTTGTTATTATTTTATTGATTCTTAGTAGGAGCATCATTTAATTAAATTCCTTGTTAAATGATTTATGTATGCATGACTCTTATTTGTGTGAGTTGATCTTTGTTGTAGAATTACCATGGCACAAAACACAGGTACACTATCATTGCAATCTGTCCTTGAGAAGGACAAGCTGAATGGGAATAACTTCCTATCTTGGTATCGCAATTTGAGGATTGTCCTCAAACAAGAAAAGAAGCTGTATGTCCTTGAAGGGCCTGTTCCGAGTGAACCGGCGCCTTCTGCTCCCAGGGCAGAACGGGATGCTTATAAGAAGCATCTTGATGATGCATTGGATGTAGCTTGTTTGATGCTGGTAACCATGGACTCGGGGCTTCAGAAGCAACACGAGAAAATGGGGGCGTTCGATATGATTGAACACCTTAAGATGCTCTTTGAAGAGCAAGCTAGGCATGAGAGGTATGAGACCTCCAAAGCCTTATTCCAATGCAGAATGGCCGAATCATCACCCGTGAGACCTCATATGCTGAAAATGATCGGATTTATTGAGAGCCTTGAGGGTCTCGGATTTCCTTTGCCAAAGGAGATGGTTGTAGACTTAATCCTGCAATCGTTGCCGGACAGCTACGGCCAATTTGTCATGAACTTCAACATGAACCATCTTGACAAATCCTTGTCCGAGTTGCTCAATATGTTGGGAACAGCTGAGCTGCAAATGAAGGCAAGTAAGTCCAACATATTGATGATTGGCAAAGGCAAAGGAAAGGGTAAAGCAAAGTTCGACAAGAAGAAGAA